>JANAVB010009484.1:0-52203 GCA_029216955.1 Iris pallida
AGGGAACATGACGGTCAGCAAATATACGGCAGAGTTCGGCCGACTTAGCCGCTTTGCCCAGAACCTGGTTGCTGACCCCAAGGATCATGCTGAACGATTCAGGTATGGATTAAGAGAAGAGATTCGCACCCCTGTGATCGCAGGTGGCGCCAAGACTTATAAAAGGATCCTGATACGAGCTCAGAACGTGGAGAAGAGCCAGCCTTCTCGATCCAAGAGGAAGTATCCTGGAACTAGCAACTTCCAGGGTAACCAGAAGAGGCCCAACAACAACAACAACAGGCCTTCGCACCACCAGCAGCAGCACCAACAGGCAAGGACTAATGACAAGTCGCCTCGGAGGCAGATCCCTGTCTGCGATTATATGCATGAAGAGGCAGATCCCTTACTTGTGATGCCCCTGCCCAACTATGATGTAGTCCTAGGGATGGACTGGTTAAGTGAGCAGCATGCGCTGATAGATTGTCACCGAGGATGTGTTATCTTCAGCCCACCAGGAGAACCAAAGTTTGAAATCTCTCGAGCTCCGGAAGACATGAAGAGTGTTACCTACTCCTCAATCACCGAAGAACCCGGGCCTCCTCACCCTATCATAGCGGAATTCATGGACGTCTTTCCAGATAGTCTTCCAGGATTGCCGCCGGATCGAGGTGTGGAATTCACCATCGATCTAGTACCAGGCTCTTCCCCTATTTCTCGGGGATGCTACAGAGTCAACCCCAAGGAGGCAAAGGAGATGAAGGACCAGATCGACGAGCTGAAGGCACAAGAATTTATCAGAGAGGGGGCTTCACCCTGGGGAGCACCAGTTTTGTTCGTGCCCAAGAAGGATAGAACCGTGCGGATGTGCATTGACTACCGGGCGCTGAACAACATCACCATCAAGAACAAGTACCCTCTGCCCCGGATCGACGACCTGTTTGATCAACTGAGTGGAGCCATGGTATTTTTGAAGATAGATCTCAGATTAGGCTTCCATCAAATCAAGGTCAGGAAGGAAGATATTCCCAAGACGACGTTCAACACCAAGTATGGGCAATTTGAATTCTTGGTCATGCCGTTTGGACTGACAAACGCTCCCGCAGTATTTATGAACCTCATGAACAAGGTTTTCCATGAATACCTAGATCAGTTTGTTGTTGTCTTCATCGATGACATACTGATCTACTCGAAGACTGAAGAGGAACATAAAGAGCACCTGAGAAAAGTGCTGAGCACCTTGAGGAAGGAGAAGCTCTATGGTAAGCTATCCAAATGCGAATTCTTTTTAGACAAAGTAGAATTTTTGGGCCATGTTGTCACAGGAAAAGGAATTTCGGTGGATCCAAAGAAGATAGCTGCTATTGAGAAGTGGACTGCACCAAGCTCGGTTGCAGAGATCAGAAGCTTTTTGGGTTTGGCTGGCTACTATCGGAAGTTCGTGAAGGATTTCTCCAAGATTGCTGAACCAATGACGAAGCTTACCAGAAAGAATGAGGAATTCATTTGGTCGGAAGCTTGTCAGTCAGCTTTGAGGAACTGAAGAAGAGGCTTACAATGGCGTCGATACTTGCGCTACCTGCAGGTACCGACGGTTTCTCAATTTATAGTGATGCTTCTGGTAAGGGATTGGGCTGCGTTCTTCAACAATACGGGAAAGTAATTGCTTACGCATCTAGGCAATTACGGACCATGAGAAGAACTATCCCACACATGATTTGGAGCTGGCAGCGGTGATATTTGCATTAAAGCTATAGAAGCACTACCTTTATGGAGAGAGAGTGGAAATATTTACATACCACAAAAGTCTGAAATATGTTTTCATTCAGAAAGAGCTGAACATGAGACAGAGACGATGGCTGGAGCTGATGAAGGATTTTGACATCAACCTGCAATATCATCCGGGTAAGGCTAATGTTGTTGCAGATGCACTTAGTCGATACCCGATGACAATGTTCTTGACCAAGGAGCGTCATTTGCTGGAGGACATAGAGAATCTTGGATTGGAAATTGTACTGCCTGAAGAAGAGATAAAGAAACTGGAAAGAGAAGCCATCGTACCAGGAATTGAATCATCATTGATGCAATTACAAGTGCGATCAAGTCTGATGGACAGAGTCAAGGTGGTACAATTCCAAGACGAGACGCTTTACAAACTCAGAGATCAGGTGCTGGCAGGAACACTTGAAGGATTCTCCATCGCCAGCGACGGAGCACTGAAGAATGGTACGAGGCTTTGCGTACCAACTGGCGAACTGAGGAACGAGTTGATGCAAGAAGCGCACCAGTCGCAGTATTCCATACATCCTGGAGTCAACAAAATGTATCGGGATATGCGTACAATATTGTGGTGTTACGGAATGAAGAAGGATATATCCAGGTATGTGACTAGATGTTTAATTTGTCAGCAAGTAAAAGCTAGCAGACAGAGACCAGCAGGACTATTGCAGCCGCTTGACATTCCGGAGTGGAAATGGGAACACTTGACGATAGATTTTGTGTCGGGACTGCCTCGATCCCAAGGAGGAAAGGATGCCATTTGGGTTATCGTGGACCGACTGACGAAGTCAGCTCACTTTATCCCCTTCAAGGTTGGTCTATCCACCGAGAAGCTGGCAACACTGTACATGCGGCATATCTACCGGATTCATGGAGTTCCGGTAAGTATTGTGTCTGACAGAGATACTAGATTTACCTCTCACTTTTGGAAGAGTTTACATGACAGTTTGGGAACACAACTGAAGTTCAGCACCGCCTACCATCCCCAGACTGATGGACAATCAGAGAGGTAACCCTTCGGATTCCGTCGTTTTGGGTAATCCCTGGTTAATCATAGTAGTTCGTCCCTCCCCGTGTCAATGATGAATTGGTCCACGAATTTTCCTTCGGGAAATTCGATTTTTGGGTTAACGTCATTTCCGGGATTTTCCGAGAAACCTTCGGAAAAGGTTCTGTTGGTTGTTTTGCTTTTTAAAACTTTTCGGAAAATGGATTTCTAGATATTTGGGGTTTCGGATCGTTCCGATTAGTGCTGTGATGTTTTGGTTTGGTTTCGGATTCCTGAATTCGTTTCGGGTCGTTTCGAATTAATTTAGGAAATGATTGTGGTTATTTATATATATATTTTTTAGGATTCCCTGGTTTGGGATTTGTAGGAAAATATTGGCACACTTTCCCAGTTTTTGGATTGACCAAAAATAGAGGAAATGCTGCCGAATTTTTCGTAAAATTTAATTATATTTTAAAAATAATTTTAAAATGGATTTCGGAAAAATATTAATATTTTGGATTTTGGACGACGACCGTATTGGTCAATGGGCCCGACTAAGTGCAAACGAAACCGGCATCGCCCGGACGTTGAGGCATTAGCCTATATGACGATTGGACCATATCTGAGACTCATTAAATATTTAGTTTATTTTTACTATTTATTTTATTCATAATTAAATGGTAGGAAGATTTTAGAACTAACAACCGTTTCGTCTTATTTCAATTTATGTAAATAAATTGTAATGGGCATAAGCCCAGCTGGTTGTTGGCTCTGTGACCTGTGATTTAGTAGCGTAGGTTTTCTGTTGTTTTTCTGGTTTTGCGAGTTCTTTTAGCGTACGCGTAAATCTAATAGATAATTATTTTCATATAGAAAATTAATAAAGTTTTCTCACAGTTAAATTTATAAGTTTTAATATTTAACAACGATCATGTATTTCTCATTAAAATAAGAAATTTAGTTTTATATGTATAATTACGAAAATACAAAGTTTTAATCAAATTAATTTAGTAACTACGAGATTATCCAAAATACAAGTTAAATTGATCTTTTCCCTCGTTATTAATTACAACGCACCGATAAACGTATTTTGGTTCGTGTTTAATAATAAAGATTAAAAATTGATTAGGACGCAATTAGAGATTTCAACTAGCATAGTTAGCTTGGTAACCCTGGATTCTGAGTCAATTTCTCGAATGTAGGAATTCGAGGACGATCCTAATTCCCATCTCGAAGTCTTCAATCTTTCCAGTCCAGTCCAATTGAGGCAAGTACAGTTTGTGTTAGTTTACAGTTATTTTAATAATCGCTTTATTGCAAGTTTAAACCACGATGCAAACACGAAACTCTCTCTGAGAGCACTGACTGATTGACTGTTGGGTACTAGGGGGAATAGAGTAATGTTTATGACCACATCCAACTGTTAACTTAGAACTGTATTAGCTTATCCCCTCTCTCACACGGGGATAAGCCATATCGTATCAATAGGATACTACTGTAACAATCCAAGCCGGTCATATTCATTGCCTATTCAAATCACACTATTTTACTGCTAGAAAACTGTTTATTTCAAACTGTTTAAAAGTGCATGATTCTATTATTTATTTTAACTTTTTAAATTAGCATGAATTGTACTTTGCTCCCTCCTGACTGGAGATACATTTTTAGGGGATATTAAGGATGCTGAGCTGTTAATCAGCAGTTACTACGACCCTGTTCTGTACCCTGTAGTGCTGCCAGAGTCCCCTTTGGAGGATGCAGGGACTAAGGCCGATGAGCCAAATGCTTAGATAGATTTTCTTTTCCCAGTTTCGTTGTTCTTTGAAAATCTGTTTATTTGAATTCAGTATTTATTTCAGTACTTTTAAATTCCAGTTGTATTCATTTCAAATGTTTAATAAAGTTTCAATTCCCGAATATTGAGTTGTGACAAATATAGATGTTGTTGTTGTGGTTACCTGCTAATGGAACAGCTTACTTGCCGCCGTCTCAACAACGGTGCAGGCTGGACATGATCCGGTTCGACCCAATTATTTGGGATCGGGTCGTGACAGCTGCAATGGAGACCAGAGTCCTTACGGTGCTTATTTTCGCTACTGGAGCAAATTTCTCATCATAGTCGATGCCATATGATTGTGTGTATCCCTTTGCAACCAACCTCGCCTTGTATCGTTCTACCTTTTCTTCTGACGTCTCCTTTACTGTGTATACTCATTTGCATCCCACAGTTTTCTTTCCTTTGGGTAATGGAACCAGCTCCCACGTCTTGTTTTTTTCCAGTGCCCCAAGTTCTTCCATCATCGCAGCTTTTCACCTTGAATCTTTCTTTGCTTCCTGCCAACTTTTGGGCAACGAAGTAGAGTCTAATGATGCGATAAAGGCTCGATAATTCAAAGAAATATTAGAATAAGACAGGTAATTGGCAATATTATGTTCATAATCATCAAAACGACTAGGAGCCTTACCCGCATTGATGCGAGAAGATCTCCTTAAGGGAGCAATAGGTGGTGGAGAGATCATACCATCAGAGTCAGAGAGATTCGTATCAGAATCAGATTGATTCTGTGCGGGGGCAACATCTTCAAGAGTTGGAGCAGGAGTAGATGAGGGACTTGGTACAGAAGGCACAGGGCACGGTACAGGCACGTTACTAGACTTTTGCTGTCTCCTTCTGTAGACTTGGAGCTCCTTTTCCATTGTCTGCTGCTCCCCCTGTTTAACATATGTATCTTCTTCATCTTCTGTATCGGAGCCACTGCTTTCTCCCCCTTTCGTCCAGTTTTTTACTACCGGGCATGGGACCGACCCGACTACCACAGATGGGCTTAATTTCTCTCCCTCACATCTAACACCCGCTGTGTTAGGTGTGTCAACAAACGTCGAACCGTCATCTGAACTATAATATGGTTCTAGTTCTCTGAAGGTAACGTCTATGCTCACAAACATCTTTCGCTCAACTGGGCTCCAACATGCGTATCCCTTCTGAGTTGCCGTGTACCCGACAAAGACACATTTAACCGCTCTAGGATCCAGTTTGCCAACTCCTGGCCTATTATCTTGGACAAAACAGACATACCCAAATACTTTTGGTGGAACAGTGTACGTGGTAGCACCAGTAAGCATCTCCAACGGTGTCTTCCAGTCCAATACCTGAGATGGCATTCTGTTGATGAGATAAGATGTCGTTAACACCGCATGTCCCCATAAGTGTTTCGGAACATTCATAGCCAGCATCATCATCCGTACGACCTCCAGCAGGTGTCTGTTCTTCTGTTCGGCCACACCATTTTGTGACGGTGTATAGGCACAAGAAGTTTGGTGTAGTATGCCATGAGTGGATAAATACTCAGCAACCGTCTTATTTGTATACTCCGTCCCATTGTTAGACCGTAAGCACTTAATCTTAGTGTCATATTGAGTTTCTACCCGACGATGAAAGTTGCGAAACGTCTCAAAAATGTTACTTTTATTCTTTATAAGGTACACCCATGTCACGCGAGTATAATAATCAATAAAAGTGACGAACCATCAAAAACCGTTAATACCGGTTGTAGGACAAGGGCCTCATACGTCCGAATGTATCATATCAAATGCAGCCGAACTTCTACTACTGGAACTCACATATGTGCTTCTGGTATGTTTACCCAACTCACAAGCATGACAAAATAACTTCTCCTTATTAGCCTTTTGGTATAAGGACGGATACATGCGACTAATAACTTTAAAAGAAGAATGATCGACACGCTGGTGGTGGAGTAGCAATTCATCTTCTACACGGCGTCGTGTATCTTCCGATGGTGTGTCGGCTACCAGAGATGCCAATGCTTTGTCCAGTCTAGTCCTGTCCAAGTACCACAGCCCCTTATGCCATGTGCCAGTCCCTAGTCGTCGTCCTGTCCCCTTCTCCTGAAATGTCACCGTAGGAATGTCAAAGAAAACAGTACAGTTAAGATTAAGAATAATGGCACTAATAGAAAGAAGATTGACAGGAAAAGACGGAGCATATAAGACATTGGTGAGAGTGAGAGAAGGGGTGCATGCGACAGTGCCTTTACCCAGAACAGGGCTGGAGTTACCATCAGCAGTTTGAATGCTCTCCGGCGTCGGTAGGTGAGTATAGTCCTGGAACTCACCGCAGGATCCCGTGACATGGCGAGATGCCCAGAGTCCATAATCCAACTAGGTTGGTGGACAGCTGCTGTAAGAGCACGCGCAGGTATACCTGTGCCGGTTTGGGCAAAGCAAGTGATGTGGTCCCCCGAGGTAGATGACGCCCCATGACTGCCATCCGAACCCAGCTTCGTGCTGCGTAACTTCGCAAGGAACTCCTTCTCAAGAGGGGTTAACTCAGCCAGGTGAATGTCGCCCCCTTCCTCCGCCAGATTAGCTTTGTGTCCTCCAGAATAATTTCTCCTTCTACCAGCATAACCGCCTCTACCACCACGACGTCCGCCGCGGCCCCGTCCACGATCACTTGAATGACTGTGCAGGGGTTTTGGACAAAACCTGATGTAATGCCCTGAGTCACCACAGTTGTGGAAAACACCGGCCACAGAGGGAGGCTGATTGAAGGCGGCAAGCGCAGACTTGTCAACAGTGGCTTGCTCCCCCTGGAAAGAGCCCTTGTTGGGCATCAACTTTAAGCGAGCCTCTTCTTGTGCCATGGCAGCTATGGCATCTTCTAAGGATGAAAGCATGGGCTGTGCTAGGAGGACATTCCTTCTATGCTCAAACACAGGGTTAAGACCCTTCAAGAACTTCATCATCCGTTGACGCGAAATATAATCCAAGAACTTTTGGAAATATTTCGCGAATGCTGGTTCGACCTGGGCATCTTCCATCCCAAGAGGATCATAGTGATCTAGATCAGACCAGTACTTCTTTAACAGTACTGCATACTCAGAGATGGTACGGTCGTCCTGGGCCATCCTATCAAGTTCATCCTACAGTTGGAAGACCCGCATAGGATTACCTGAGCCTGAGTACATATCCTTCAAATTCTGCCATATATCAGCAGCAGCCTCTATCGTCTCGACATTGCCCGACACCTGGTCGGTCAAGAAAGCCGTCAACCATCCAGCCACAACATTGTTGACAATCTTCCAAATAGCAAACTTCTTGGAGGAGGGATCATCTGGCGCCTTGGTTTGGCCATTGACGTAGCTGTCACGACCCGCACCCAGATATACGGGTACGAATACGTGGGCCATGCCCAGCCTATGCCGCGGTATCGGCGGTAGAACGCTGTCAAGTATACTATACTAACTACCACATCTAAATATCCATAACTAGAAATGTACTCATATCACATCACGAAAACTAAGGAAGATAAGACAAGAAATAATAACAATATCACTAGAACAACTAGAATCTACAATGATCATAAGACAGAAAATAAAGAAGGAACAACAAGACTAACTAAGGATAACTACCAGGCAACTCACATAGAAAAATAGTGAGATCCACCTCAGCTAGCAACATCATGAAGTCCAATACTGAGGGCACAACTACTCCTAAAATTTTGTCAATATATCCAGTCAGGATGGAACGAGCACAAATCTCAAATAACAGTTCTAGTTAGACGATATTGAAAATGTAGCAGTAAATAGAGAGAATATACGAGGTAAAATAATATGTACATAAATTATGGTAAGGCATGTCAAGACTGTAACTGAATTTAAGAACAAGAAAATAGTATATATCATGTAAAAAAATCTGGAACTATATCTATGTGAGTTTAGTATTAGTTTCAACATGTGATCGGCTTAGAACTTGATACAATGTTTGGCCTGGCTAATCATACGTGAGTGTATGATTAACACTATACAATGATGATATAATAATCTGTGGGGGTATTGATCACATATCTACGCTAACACCCCCATCCCTGACTAATATAGTGGATCCAGTCATGACACGTCATGACACGTGATTCTCTGAGAAGGTAGCTAGCCTTCGCAGGAATCATGTCTATACAATGCACAAGGAACTAGGAAGACTTGCACAAGGCATACCATATATAAGAGGAATAACATCTTATGACGGGATCCAGACAAATACCAATCCGTGTGAACAATGTGTCAAGAGAACAAGGATATCTACACTAAATACAAGAAACAAAGACGATATCATAAAACAGAAATATTATCAGAGAATGTACTCGCCTGTGATCTGGTGGAATATGTCAACTGAGTCAAAAAACAGTGCCTCGAGGACCTATAGGTGGAATACTGTATCAATATAAGGGTTTGGAAGTAAAATCAAGTCATACTAAGTCAACTAGGTCAAGACAAGTCAAAGCAAATCAAACTAGGTCAATCTAAGTCAATGGTCGACTTACAGTTGACTTCTGGTCAACTGGTCAACTCTGGTCAACCCTAGGTCAACTCGGGTCAAACTTGACTAACGTTGACTAACAGTTGACTTTGGTTCAACTGGTCAACTTCGGTCCAGTTCTAGTCAATTTTAGGCTACGGTTGACTTCCGGTTGACTTTGGTCAAAATAGTCAACTGTGGTCAACCAGGGTCAAAACTAGTCTAACCTAGGTCAAATGTTGACTCTACTTCGATGTTCAGTCAAAGTAGTCAACCATGGTCAAACTGGGTCAAAGCTAGTCTCTACAAACATCTACAGGGTCAACACATCAATTTCAGTAATTGTGAAATCACCGAAATCAATGGAACTCAAAATACCACAAAAGGAGAAAGATTATAATAATAGGGTAAAAACCTACAGATATTGTCGGATGGTGAAACAACCATTACCAACGTGTCCAGAATGGTTGAAATAGCTAGAATAGCCTGTCCAAAAGTTCAATTTGGACACAGGGACAAAAAGGTAATTTCGGGCCAAAATGGTGTCCATGTCGGACCCACTTTGCACCGAAAAACGTGCCAGAATAAAATTGCACAAAACCTAACAAATTATATGTCCACAAATTCAGAATGATGATACGAACTCAACGGTATCTCCGAAATTGGATTTCGATGACCCGATCTCAATTTGGTTCGTTGACCCGGACATTGGAAACCGATTTGCACGGAAAAGCATGTCGGAGCCAATGTCCTCAAAACTCAGCAAATTATATGTCAACGAGTCCAGAATGACGATACGAACTCAACGGTATATCCGAAATTGGATTCCGATGAGCCGAACTCAAAATGACCCGTTGACTCAGAAAGTGGGACCCGTTTTGCACCGAAATGCTTGTCAGGGCTCACGTTCTCCAAATCAAGCAAACTTTATATGAAAACATGCCAGAACGATGCCACGAGTCTACTAGTGGTGTCAGATATTGAATCTGGAGTCCCGGGTTCAAAAATGGAATTTTATAAGCACAACACTAAGAATTCGAACGGCCAACTTTGGCGTCGAATTCGACCGACCTAACAAGCTCAAACTGAAATGAAATCTAAAGGGGACAGGAAGAGGGTTATACCAGCTTCGTATAGGAACTGGTAGCGCGCCAACCGGAGCTGATACGACGAAGATACGAACCCGCGAAGTTGGCGTCGCAAAACTGTCCAAAAATAGTACAAATTAAAACGTCAACTTGGTGGCCGGTTTTGATGTATCAAACGACAAAATTAACGGTTCAAACTTGACAGAGGTGAAGAGGGATATACCGAAATTGAGACGGAGCAAGGAGTTAGCCGATCCAACGGTCGAATCTCCCAGAAAACGTGCACGAAGTCGCTGCAACGGAGCACGAATTCTAGAATTTTTTCCGCGCGCGCGTCGACGGAACTCCGAGTAAAAGGCTGAAATCGCCTAGACGGCGCATCCCGGAGGACGTTGGCCGCCACAGGGGAGGTCGCCCAGCCTGCGCGCGACCGTGGGGGGGCTCGCCAACGGCGGCGGTGGCCGGAGCGGCGCGCGGCCGACCGGTGCGCGCACGCGACTGTACTGCGCAGGATGCTGCTTGCTGCCTGCTGCAGCGCCGCAGCTGCTGCTGCGCGCGGCATCGGCGGTGGTCCGACGAGATAGGCGGGGGCACGTCGGAGATGGTGGTGGCGGCGGTTTAATGGTGGAGGTGGTGGTGGTTATGAAGTTGGTGATGGTGGTGAGTAGTGGTGATGGTAGGAATGGTGTGTTTGTTAATGGTGGTAGTAGTGTGAAATGAAGAAGAAGAAGAAGAAGAAAGGAAGAAGAAGAAGTAAAGAAGAAGAAGAAGGAGAGGATGGGGGTGCTGCTCGTACAGCAGGTGGGGGGGCTGCTCGTGTGATGGGGAGAGAGAGAGATAGAGAGACTTAGATATTTAGATATATATATATATATATATATATATATATATATATATATATATATATATGTATATATATATATAACATGTATGTGTATATATTATATAAAGAAGAGAGAGAAAATGAGAGATATTTTAGAGAGAGAAGTAGAGAGAGAGTAGAGGTCGGCCACATGGGGGGAGTTAGGAGTGAGAGTGAGGTGAGGATGAGAGAGAGATTATATATATATATATATATATATATATATATATATATATATATATATATATATATATATATATAATATGTATATATATGTGTTTATATACACATGGAGAGAGAGAAATAGATATTTTCAAAATAGAAAAAATAGAAAAATTATGTAGGATATTTGGGCAGTCATGAGAGAACAATATGGAGCTTGGGTTCGGGTTCGGTCGAGCCGGGTCGGCCAAAATCGGACAGGGGGCAATATTCGAATTAAAAATGGGTGTTTATAATCATGGGAAAATAAATAACATGCGAGGACTCAAATAAATGGGACACAAGTGTCAGGCAGGTAGTAGGCTTCATGGGGGCCATGTCTATATTTGGGGTCGACTAGGTTGGGTCGATGTCGGGTCCCGAAATTAAATTGAAAAATAAATCAGGTTTTACGGTAGATAATTAATTGGCCTAAATTGAACCGAAAGTTGTGCGAAGGAAATGGAGCACAAAATGGAGTGTCTGAGTGGGACACGAAGGTCAGGGGTGAAGAACGTCTCGAGTAGATCAGGCATGACAAGTTGGTTCTGAGAAAACGACTGGTCTGGTGCTCCTAAATTAAAAGTCACGGTAACGTGCATATGAGGATCCAGGAAAAGAGTGGAAATTCAATTAATAATTAAAATGGTCTAAATTGACCCGAACTTGCACGAAGCAAAAAGAGCACAAGGGAACGAGTTCAAGTGGGACAGGATATATCAAAATGAAGATAATCTCGTCTACTACAAACTCCAAGAAGGAAGTTTCCAGAGACTGGCATCCCTGATGCTCTAGAATTCCAAGTCACGGTAGAGAGCATTTAATCAAATAAGTAATCAAATAATAATATCTATTACAATAATTGAATTATAAAATTAAAAAAAAAAAATAAGCCCTAAATTTAGGGGCTTACAGTAGCCAACCAAGCCACGGCCCTTCAGCGTCCGCATGGCCTGTCGTGACCATTTCAAGTAATTGGACGTTCCTTCCAACTTCGTCTCCAGCTTGTCCAGCTTTTCCAATTTGTAGGATGACGGATCCACATCAGTATGGATCACACGTGGGGTCGTCTCGGTTAATCTCTTTGATAAAATATCATCAACCAATGCCTTCATCTCGTCTGCTGTCAGTTTACCAGTGATCGAATCCATGGCGTCTTCAACTGTGATTCGTCGTCGTCGTCGGCTTCGTCGTCGTCGTCGTCTTCATCGGCTTCATCATCGTCTTCGTGTAAAGTCGTCAACAGAGACCTTACGAATGCACTTTAACATGGCCAACACCGGCGCGCGCATGGAGATCCTAATTTGCAGATCGAGAACGAAAAACAAATAAAGCATTTATTGTTCCGGAGGGCGTAATCTAGGAACAGAAGGTGCAAATAAAGCATTTGACAGCCATCCGTCGTCGAAAAAACCACCCACATAATCTCTCTCTCAAAATTAGGGTTTTTTTGGAAAAAAAATGAGGGGGCGTCGGGGGGGGACAGGGCGTCGGGAGGGGCGGGGGGGGTCAGGGCGTCGGGGGGGGGGGGGGAAAGGGCGTCGGGGGAGGGGGTGACTGCCGGGTGGGGCGTGGGGGGGGAGGAACTGTCGGGGGGGACATCGGTGGGGGGGGGGGGTACTGCCGGGGGGGGAAGGGGGGACTGCCGGTGGGGAAAGGGGGGGAGGAAATTTTTTTTTTCTCCGTTATGGCTCTGATACCATAAAGAGAATAATTGTTGTATGTATTTTATTGATGGGCTACTCAACTACTTATAGGGAGTCTAGCTCCTCTTCATATTACATTTTCCAATGTGGGACTAAATCCCTTATTAGTTCTCAACAGTTTCACTATCAGGCCCTTGTTGGCAGGGGCGGAGCCACGACTCGAGTTGGACGGGGGCCGAATACGAAAGTTATTGAACCATGTTAAAAAAATTCAGTAACAACATAAGTTTTTATAGTAAAAAAAAATGTTTCGTCCCCGGTCAATAGTATGTATCATATGAAAGTAAAAGCTGAGTGCATGGCATTTAAATATTGATACTAGCAACTCTTCAATTATCTATTGGTAGAAAAAATACAAGTTAAATGTACAAAATTAAAAGAGTTTAGAGCATCTCCAACCATATTGTCTTATTTTTTGTTGTGATTCCTATATGGCATGAGACACAAGATAATGTCTTTCCTATGTGGCAAGATAATATTCACACAAGACAATGAGATAAAAAAGTGTTCTCCAATGCAAAAGTTTGGGAAGACAATAAAATTAATTTTTTTCCAACTTCAAAGACAATTTTTCCACTTCTTCCTTTTTTTATAAATTTTTTTATTCATAATCGATGATGTGGAAGTAAAGCATTGTGAAGTCTATTGAATAGATCTAGACAACCAACTTCACATTGTCTTTGACATGTCAATGCCATATCAACTTCACAATTTATTTCACATTTGCATTGGAGAAGGAATTTTGAAATAAGAAGTGGTAATTCCTATGTGGCAACCATTTTTTTTCAAACTCACAGTGGGTTGGAGATGCTCTTATAGTTTGTTTGTTTGTAGAAACTAATAACTCCTTTAACCGTTAATTATATAATACCTTGTCCAAAGCAATGTGCATACCATCAATAACTAATCAATATTTTTTTTAGAATTTTTTTCAAAGTCAGGGGGCCAGGGCCCCCTTTGGCCCTAGCATAGTTTCGTCCCTGCTTGTTGGTCAATTCGGGTTCCGAATACCCAAGCCCCCCTTGGTCTTTAGGTTTGTTGAAGTTTGGCCATGCAGTAAGGATGGTAAATAGGGAGATAACGTTGATTTAATGAGGATATAGTTCTCCCAGAGTGAGATAGACACTTCCCCTTCCAGTCCTTTAACTTGGATGAACTTGGGTCTAATATGTAACTTGGCATAGGTAGCGCTCTCTTTTAAAAGACCATGAGTTTAACTTGGAGGAAATTAAGGAAAACCTGTCGCATAAAGAAGTCTAATGACCTCGAGAAGAAAACGGATGATTTATTGAAGTTAACCAGTTGTCCGGACATGGATTCGAAATGGAGGAGTAAGGATTTAATTTGAGTAAATTAAGTTTGACATGGAGCAGTCTCCTAAAATAAGCAAATCATTAGCGAAGAACAAATGTAAGTAGGATGTAGATCTATTAGTGATCTTAAGTCCTGAGTATAAAGTTGTTCGTTCAAGAATTTTGATATGTTTCGACAGAATGTCAGTACATAATGTATATCAGGAGTGGAGTCCAGCCCAGCCCAGCCCAGCCCACCAGACCAGCCCAGTCCAACCCGTAACGTGATTCCTCTTATGGTTGGACCATCTCAGGAGCCAATCTATAAATAAAACATCCAACTTTTTCATTAAATTTAGACCCCAAAACATAATCTAAATCAACTCAAATTAATTTAGTTTACAAAATTGTATTTCTGTATGAAAGGAGTTCTATATAAAAACAGATCTAGTTGATAAAATCCTTGAAAATAAAAATATTATGGGTGATAAGTGTACTATGTAGTACTCGTTAGGGCTGGACTTCATGTTAATCCCGGGGCTTGATCAAAGATAGAAAAACTGAAACAATCGAGATCTACGATGATACAAAAAACCAAATAACTAGATTACAATATGGAAGAGGGAAATAGAGAAGAGAAGATCTCTCGTTCTTCCTTGCAAACGTGTTGTAATTGGGACAGAACGAGTTACAATAATCTAGAGAAAGATTAGAAGAAGAAAATTGCTGGGGTATCAAAACACCGTTGCTCAAAGCAAGATTCGCCCCACACGAATTGCTTCCAGGAACCAGCAAGTTGAAGAACTTGTGGAGCGCTCGAAGTCACCTCTGTTCTGACTCCTCGGATGGACTTGCAATAGCGGCAGCAGCTCCCTCTCTCTCTCTCTTTTTCTGACTTATAATTTTTGTACCCTCCACGAAGGAGGCCGGAAGAGAGTATATATAGAGAGAGGGTGGAAACCCTAGCCGCCTCTTCAGTTATGGAAAGATTGAATTAAATCCCAAAAAGATAGCAACGAGATTAATTCAAATCCCATAAAGATAGCAACGAAATTAATTCAAATTCTACAAAAAGTGGATCTGAATTAATCGTATTGAATCAGTCTTTCCATAACTGATTTGTAGTCTGCACAGTCAGCGGAGCCCTCCATGCGGCAGCAGCAGCCTGGCCGCATGAACCGCATGGCCTCATGGCCGCATGGACCGCATGAGCCGTATGGGCCGCATGGACCGCATGAACCGCATGGACCGCATGAGCCGCATGGACCTGATGAGCCGCATGGACCGCATGGATGCATGGCCGCGTGGCCGCATGAGCCGCATGGCCGCGTGGCCGCATGGCCGCGTGGCCGCATGGCCGCGTGGCCGCATGAGCCACATGGCCGCGTGGCCGCATGAGCCGCATGAAAAGATTGAATCAAATCCCAAAAAGATAGCAACAAGATTAATTCAAATCCCATAAAGATGGCAACGAAATTAATTCAAATCCGCATGAGCCGCATGGCCGCATGAGCCGTGTGGCCGTATGGCCGCATGAGCCGCATGGACCGCATGCCGCATAAGACCGTATGGCCGCTTATGAGCCGCATGACTGCTGATGTGCTAAGTGCAAAGTGCGCCAACAAAACGCCACATTACGCCTCATGAGCCCATGAGCCCGAGTCCGAGTCGCTTAGCTCCAAATAGAATTAATCCAAGAGAATGACAAAAGCATTAATGCTTAATCCTTGGAGCCTTATTCTTACCTTCTAGTAAAATCACCCACATGGTTCCCTCCTTAGGGTCACCACCCCATGTGCATCTCTCAACAACACAACCAAGTATATATGTTGAGATAACTCATGGTGCATTTCCAATGTGGGACTGAACTTTTACAAGGCATGTTGAAAGCAAGCTCTCTCCATGTAAAAAAGCACCAACAATCCCCCACATATCACAACATATATATGCATCCAGGGTTGAGCGTTTCTTATAGTAACTGTCCATTTTGCATTAGGATAGATGTCGCTGACGACTTGAATCTTCCCGCATGGGTTAAATAACAATGTGATACAAGAATGGACTACGCCTTGAATTCTGTACCACAATTGTAATTCTTTCCACTCATAAAGTGTAGTTACGTGTGCTTCTGGCTGCACATTACAGGCCCTGTGTCAGCCTGGTTTCAGTGTATAATTTTGGGCGTCTACAAGTTTACCCTCAAGAGACGGCCTGATATCTCTTTCCATACACTATAGGTGAGTTCTTTATTAAAGAGATATGGCATGAAGCCTTGCGCTTCCTTGCGGTGCTACGCCGCTATGACATGGCCTGAAGCCAAGGCATTACCTCTACCTGGGAACCTCATCGTATTGTCATACTACTGTTGCATGAGGTCTCAGCCTCTTTGTAGTGCCAATCTACTCAGCATGAAGCCTAAGGCTTCCTTGCGGTATTACGCCGCAATGACATGGCTTGCAAGACCGAGGCTTTACCCCTACCTGGGTACCTCATCGTGGTGTCATGCCACTGTAACATGGGGCCATCCTCTCCTTTGTAGTATTGTCTACAACTCTTTAATTACGTCATACAGTATTAGGCTACCTGCCTATTTGCGGTGCTACGCCGCTATGACTTGGCTTGCAAAGCCGAGGCATTACCCCAGACCTGGGAACCTCATGGTGGAGTCATCCTACTGTAGCATGGAGTTTCACTCCTTGTAGTGCTGCTCTACCGTGCTTCCTATAAAGCACACCAGGCATTCACTCTGCCTGAGAACTTATTAAGGCGTTTAAGCCAACCTTCCACAGGATCTATTTTTTCTGCAGAAAATACATAGTAGATAACAGTGGTTATGGGTCCGTATCCCTTCCATGTTCCAGTGAACAAGTACCCACTGTTACCTGATAGTTTCCCAGTCAGTGAACCTCCTTTGAACCAAAAGTTAGATGCCTAGTAGATTTTTCTTTGAACTAATAGCATAAAATTTTATGGTAGGATTATAAAGACACACTATCAGAATGCCTTCAAGCCCATTTTACAAGCTGTGTCATCGACCAACTGGCGCTTGAGGCCCTTTGTCAACGGATCTGCTAGGTTCTCCTGACTCCGAACATCAATCACTGCAATTACACCTCTTTTGATAAGATCGTGTACTGTCCTGTGCTTCAACCGCACAGTCCTCTTCTTTTCGTTGAAGAGGTTATTTGATACCACCGCCGCAGTCGCCTGGTTGTCACAGTATATCGGTATCACCGGTATCTGAGCTCCAACCACTGGAAGATCATACATGAGCTTCCGAAACCATTCTGCTTCATCTGCTGCAGTTTCAAGTACATAGAATTCAGATTCCATGGAGGAATGAGAGAGTATAGTCTGCTTCTTCTACTTCCACGATATAGCAGCTCTACCCAAGGAAAAGACATATCCACCTGTGGATCTCTCGCTTTCCACCTCTGAACACCAGCTAGCATCACTGAAGCCTTCCACTACTGTCGGATACCCGTTGTAGTGCAGTGCATATGTCTGAGTCTTCTTGAGATATCTCATCACCCGCTTCACAGCTTTCCAGTGCTCAACCCCTGGGTTGCTTGTGAACCGACTCAGCATTCCCACGGCGAAAGCTATGTCAGGCCTTGTGGTAGTGGTTGCGTACATTAAACTTCCGATAATGCTAGAATACTCCAGCTGCCTGACGCTTTTCCTCGAGTTTGGCTTCAGCTTCTGATCACACCAGTATGGCGTATCGATCCCTGGAAGATCCTTATACCCATAGCGTGTGAGCATCTTCTCAATGTAGTGAGATTGTGACAGCGCAACTCCAGTGTCTGTCCGGATGATCTTTATGCCCAAGATGACATCTGCATCCCCAAGTCCTTCATACTGAACTTGGTTGAGAGGAACTTCTTTGTCTCCGTGACACAGCCTATACACTACTAAAATATGCTCTATTAGCGACGTTATTTAGCGACGGAATAAAATTCCGTCGCTAAACATATAATATAGCGACTTCCTTCTATCGATGTCGCAAACCGTCGCTGAATAGCGACGTTCAGCAACACTACATAAACTACGTCGCTGAATAGCGACGTCCAGCGACATATTATTAAAATATGTCGCCTATATTAAAATTTTTACGACGGTTAGCGACGTCGACAGGTGACGTCGCTAACTATTTTACTTAGGACACGCTGTTCTCTTTTTTCCTCCCACTCAAAATTTTTTTCCCCCTTTCCAAATTTTCTCCCCCTCCTCGAGCTCCTCCGGCGACTCCCTCCCCCGCGATTTCCTCCGGCGACTCCTCCCCCCCGGCGACCCCTACCCCGTCGTGCTCCTCCTCCTCCTCGAGCTCCTCCTCCTCGAGCTCCTCCTCCTCTTCGTCAAGTAAACCCTAACCTAACTCCTCCTCCTCTTCCTCTCCCACGGACACACACACACACACACGGACACACACGGACACGGACACACACACACAGACACAGACACAGACACACACACATACACACACGGACACACACGGATACGGACACACACACACACACAGACACAGACACACACACACACACACAGACACAGACACACACACACATACTCCTCCTCCTATATTGGATTCGAATATAGGAATGGGCTGTTTAGACTGAACAGTCCTGTTAGTTTAAATTCTAATTTTAATTCCTTGTTCTCAAACTAATTTTGATGATTAACTTTCATGTTAAATACTTTCACCTGTGTGTTAGCTACTATGGTTAGGATTTGCATTGGATAAATAGGGATTTCGAAATGAATTTTGGATTGGTTTGGGGTTAATGAACTGTCACAAACCTGGGAACCATTTTCCTGAGAATGGCTCACACCACTGAGTTCATATGTACCATACACATCCACATGAACACTAAATTTTGTTACATACATTACACTAGCTGCTTTTCCCTGTTAACATATTGTTTTCCCTGTTACATGTCCACTCTCTACACACACACCCCCCCTCATTTGACATACTATTTTCCAGGTTACAAATACACACACACATACATGTACCACCACACAACACCCTAGTAGCTAACTGCCATTTTTGACGCACACCTATGTCTAAACCATTTTTGACACATACACAAAATGAGAACAGTCCCATATACATTACACACATATGCAAACCTATCACATACACCCTATCTATATGCACCATGTACTCTACACACACACATTGCCCCATTGACACAAAATAGTATCACATCCAAACACACACACTTGACACACTAGCCTATACTTGTCCACACCTATTTGTTGAACTGCCATGTACCATACACCCATACCCACACACAGGTTAGCACCATTGATAAACATAATGTTTGATCTAGAAAAAAAAATAATGACAATTTATTTTAAATAATAGAGGAAATCTTGGTTTGCATGCACAATTATATTGTAAACCTTATTTCGATCCACAATTCTTGGTATAATTAGTTCATTAGGTTTGCCAATACTTTTGAGTGCTTATATCCGAGGTTTGCCATCTTCATTTTCGAGATTTGACTGTCTAGATTGATACTGATCCATCCTTTGATCTCTGAACAACTATGGAGGTTTGTAGTGTAAGGGTTTCTTGATTGTGATGAATGTAGAGAATGTGTTTTAGTTTCATTATTGATGATTGTTGTTTAACAATGTTTTTTGTTGTTGTTGTCTTCATGTTTGTTAAATGGTCAACAGTGTATCCATCTTTCCAAGTTGATTGGCATTCTTTAGTCTGATCAGTTTGCTTTGGTAACTCACTATTGCTCATTACTTGGTACTAGTTTTAGTTGATTGTGTTTTTTTAAGATAGCTTGAGTTGACTTTGGTCATTATTGGTACTTGAATTATAGGTTAGGCTTGTATAGCCTTGAATGGTGTGTGCTAGCTAGTATGGGCTAGTTAGGGCCTAGTAAGATATGAATTATAAGGTATTGGTATTGGGATACCAATAGCGATAAGGTAAAGGGTACCTTGGTAGGTAATGACTAGAAATAGGATATTTGACTTAGATTTGACCTTGTTTGACCAAGGTTGACTATTTTGACTGAAAGTCAAAGTAGAGTCAACATCTGACCTAGATTGGACTAAGAGTTGACAAAGTCGACTATAGGTCAACCCTTGACCTACTTTGACCTTATTTGACTTTGTTTGACTTAGCTTGACCTTGTTTGACTTAGTACAACATAGTTTGACCTAGATTGCATATCGTTGTTATTAGTAACTGTCCGCTACTAATGTGTGTCCCATAATAAGACATAATATACGATTTTGTGCCTATTGGATAATGTGTGTCCATCTTTGCAGAATTATTTCCAAATGGATATGAATTACTACTTGCGGAATCGTTCATGGATGTACAATCGTCGTCCTGATGATATGTGTGGTGTGCGGGATGAATACATAGCGGGAGTAGAGCAGTTCCTGCAGTTTGCTAAGGCGTTCCCTCAGTACATGGATGGCACCAAAATTAAGTGTCCGTGTGTGAAGTGTTATAACGTAAAATATTATCCAGAAGTGGAAGTGACATATCATTTGTACTCGAGGGATTTCACGCCTAATTACTATCAGTGGACCACATACGGAGAACTTGTATCTTTAGCATCAGAGCCGGAGCCTTATGTTGAGCCGTATATACATACGGGACCTAATTTTGTTTCAGATAATCATACATACGACGACGGGTGCGTGAACATGGTTTTCGACGCTGCGGGGCCTAGTTTCGTTCATGATGCACCTGAGGAGGCACCGAACGCCGATGCTGCACAGTTCATGGAGTTGCTAGAGAATGCAAGGACTCCATTGTATCCTGGTTGTGAGGATCATTCACCGTTGGAGGTGGTTACAAGACTGTTGAGCATTAAGTCAGATTTTAACATGTCGCAAGAATGCTACAACCGAGTGTTGGAGTTGATTATAGAGATCTTGCCGGCGGGTGCTAAGTTGCCTAAAGACTTCTACCGGTCTAAGAGGATGGTGAGATCGCTCTGGATGGGATACGAGAAAATCGATTCCTGTCGCAATGGGTGCATACTGTACTACAAAGATGACAAAGACGCAGATGTGTGCAGATTTTGTGGTGCTGATCGCTATAAGACAACTAGTACATGAAGGTCTACCGGTGCAAGAAGACCGACCGATTCAATGCACTACTTGCCTTTAACGCCGCAGTTACAAAGATTATTTATGGTGAAAGAGACGGCCGAAAATATGAGTTGGCACATGCGAGAACAGATTGAAGGAGTGTTGGATCACCCATCCGATGGAGAAGCGTGGAAGCACTTTGATCGAGTGTATCCTGATTTTGCTTCAGATCCGCGTAATGTCAGGTTGGGACTATCTTCTGACGGTTTTACTCCTTTTGGTCTTTCGGGATCCCAGTATTCGTGCTGGCCTGTGATTGTCACTCCGTATAACCTACCGCCTTGGATGTGCATGAAGACTCAGTACATGTTTCTAACCGTTATAATTCCTGGTCCGAAC
Organism: Iris pallida; assembly: GCA_029216955.1. Classification (NCBI taxonomy): domain Eukaryota; kingdom Viridiplantae; phylum Streptophyta; class Magnoliopsida; order Asparagales; family Iridaceae; genus Iris; species Iris pallida. Next base: position 21,687 of record JANAVB010009484.1, read on the forward strand.
AATCCCAAGAGGAACATTGACGTGTACTTACAGCCTTTGATAGATGAGTTGAATTAGTTATGGGAAGTAGGCGCTAACACGTACGATGTTTCCAGGAAGCAGAATTTTCAGATGAAGGCAACCCTTATGTGGACCATCAACGACTTTTCGGCCTATGGAATGTTATCTGGATGGAGCACTCATGGCCGTCTCTTATGTCCGTATTGCATGGACCGTAGTAAGGCTTTCCGCTTGAAACACGGAGGAAAACCGTGCTTCTTTGATTGTCATCGGCAATTTTTGCCAAAAGATCATCCGTTCAGAAGGAACAGGAATGTATTCCGTACCGACGTTGTAGAGAAGGGTGATCCACCGCCAAGGTGGTGCGGAGCCACGATATGGGAGGAGGTTAAAGATTTTCCAAGTGCTATCGAAGATCCTACAACTGGGTACAAGTGCGATGGATTTGGTAGAGATCATAACTGGACAAAGAGGAGCATATTCTGGGATCTGCCATACTGGAGTACCAATCTGATCAGACATAATCTTGATGTCATGCAACTAATAGAACGAGAGCTTCCAGAAACGACGACGGAGATCATGAAAGTAATGATACAATACTGAAGGTATTCAATGCTCCAGGAAAGCCATCAGGTAAAATGAAGAAGAGATATCTGAACGATGATGAGCTAAGGGCTGCTCAGGTGTATGTATTACTCAACTGCGACGAGGAGGAAGTAGAAAAACTGGAGGGGTAAGTAAATAATACGTCTATATTATTTTAATAGTGTTGATTATTATACTATTACATTAATTGCACGATGTTGTTTTCAGCATATTTAATGATGATGTGAGGTCAGGTAGGCCACACATAACAGAAGAAGAACTAGAACAAGAAATGAGGCATTATTTTCCATCATAGTTGAGTGCATATGTAAGACTTCAGAACTCCGTAATTACCTTTCTGTATATGCACTTGATTGAGAATGAGCTTAATTGCTTCTTTCGTGGTATTTAGGTCGATCGTCCATACGCAAGACTTGAGAATGAGTCTATTAGAACGCTAGCCAAGGGACCAATTTATGCTGTAAAAATATGGCCAAGCTACTGTGTTAATGGGTTTAGGTTCAAGTCAACAACTTGCCCGATCAGAGACAACTTTGTGGATCTCGACTCCACCAAAAATAGCTGTTTGTGTATCAGATCTTCGAACTACAAAGATGTTGATACGGGCAACGATTTCTATGGCGTGCTACGGGAGATCGTGGAGCTGACATATAGTTATGGAATAGAGCCTGCTAAGATTGTGTTATTCAGGTGTGATTGGTTCGATCCGATTGAAGGTCAAGGTTGGAAAGTAGACAAGCACGGTCTTGTTGATATAAACTATCGGCGTCGATATCAAGCATATGAACCATTTGTCCTATCAAGTCAGGCTCAGCTCGTGTACTTCACAAGTTATCCTAAACAGGGAACAACAAGGTCGGACTGGTGGGCAGTATGCAAGACCAAAGCTAGAAATACCTTTGAGGTTGACGATATAGCTTATCAACAGGATGAACTACCTCTTGTAACAAATATTATAGAAGTGGACACGACGGAAGTTCCTCATTACACATCTAATTGTGTAGAAGAAGTAGAATTATCTGAAGAGGAAGATGCAGATGAAAGTGAAGATGTAGAGGAAGAAGAAGAAGAAGAAGAAGAAGAAGAAGAAGAAGAAGAAGAAGAAGAAGAAGAAAAAGAAAAAGAAGAAGAAGAAGAAGTAGATGAGCTAAACGAACTAGATGAATTTTCAGAAGAGGATTAAATCTGTACGTTTGTTTTATCATCATATTTGACACTTTAGTGACACTTCTATCATATAAATCTGTGACACTTCAGTGACACTTTATTGACACTTTTATCTGTGACTATGATATTTTTCAAAAATCTGTGATGTCTATCATATAAGTATGTATTTTTGTTTTATTGTCATATGTTATTATCAGGTATGACTAGACCAGGAGGACGACGCAGAGGATTTTACATTAGGCAGTCCCGTCAGCCTCGGCCTGGGGATGGAGAGGGCAGTTCCGTACCCTCATCCTCATCTCTGAGTACGCCAGTGTACCATTCTGTTCCCGATCCATTACCGGGACAGGGCAGTTCCAGCAGGTTGGCGACTCCTCCCTCGTCGTCCAGCCTTCCTGATCCCGCGTTCAGCATCCCTGATCCCCCGTCCAGCATTCCTCCTGTCGACGGCTCTATGGAGGGAGCCCATGCCGAGCATATGGAGGACGGCGATCAGACTGATCCTGCCCAGGCAAGAGGTGAGAGCGACCCTCCATGCGCTCCCCCGGGCGAGACGCCTATGGAGATTTGGACGGACGGGCCTATGAAGTAAGTTAATTAATTAATATATATTTCTCAAATGATTATATGTACATATATATTCATAAAAAATTATTATTGTACAGATATCGGCCTTCTGCAGTACAGAGACTGGGGGTATTTCTGAGGCAGAACTATGGTGGGCCTTGGATTAACTACTCAGATGCTCCCGCAGATAGGAAGGCCTTTTGGTTCGCCCACTTCAAGGTAAAAAATTTGTTTATTTTTAAATTTTAATAATCATTTGTGTATATTATACAACTTTTGTATTTTACTTCTTGTAGAGGACCTATTTCTATCCACCACACCGGGCGGCGAGGATCGAGGGCCAATTTTCTGCCGTCGTAGCCAAGCTCATCCGTGATGCGATCTACGACCAGAAGTGTCGTGATCGCTCCGAACAGCCGATCCATGGTTGGATCACGCCAGAGCAGTGGGCTGCGATGAAGGCTAGATTCAGTGAGCCCAAGTACCAGGAGCGGTCTGACAAGGCCAAGATGGCGCGGTCGAGCGCCGGTAACTGGTGTGGTGGCTCCATTCCGATGACGGAGCATTTTTGTCGTCTGGTACGTTTCCTATGACGGACATTAATTTATATATAGTTCGATAGAATGTTTAATACTAATAATAGATAATATATTTTAACAGGTAAAAAAAGGTGAGGACCCGAACATGGTGACCGTCTTCCTGGTCACCCATCGGAGGGCTGGAGAGTTCATTGACAAGAGGGCGACGCAGACATATGTACGTTCTATTCTTTGTATTAATTTACTATAATTTAGAAAACAGGAAAATAGATATCAATATAGACTTTAGCAAACACTTACACGTTAGTAAACATGTTCTAGGCCGAGTTTGTTCGGCTACAGGAGGAGGCGGCTGCTGCTGCTGCTGCTGCTAGTGCGCAAGCAGAGGGAGGGGCTGGTACTTCCTCCCAGCCGCCTACAGCTCTATCGCCGGACGAGCTCTGGATGACCGCCGTTGGCGGTCTTCAGAAGGGTAAGTACTATGGTACGAGATCCTACGGCGCGTATTTGGCTTCGGAGTCATCCCGGGCCTCCTCTGTCAGTGCGCAGTCTCCGGCTTCGCAGGCGTCGTCACGAGCTGAAGATGTTCGTCGTCAGATCGAGGAGCTGCATCGCGAGTTGCAGCAGCAGATTTTTGATGCGGTAGAGCGACGATCCGACCCTCCGATCGTCACCGGACGATTTGATACGGTCGAACGCAGTATACAGGAGCTGATGAGTCTGCATCAGGCTACAGCTGCCAGCTTGCACACGCTCACCGAGTCTACGTAGCGTACAGAGCGTAGACAGGTCGAGCTGTAGGGATCGCAGAGGAGCATGTCTGCCTTACTCACTCAAGTTTCGGCTTCGCTTGAGGCGAGTACTGAGAGGGTGGTGAGTACCCTTGCTATTTATGGTGAGCGACTGCGAGAGCTGGAGTAGATACGTCCTTCCGGTCCATCGACGGCACTGACTCCAGACATTGCACTGCCTCCTACTGCCCCTACGGTGCAGCTCACCTAGGAGCAGTATGACTACATTCTATCCCAGTTGCGCGGCAGGGGTCCGCAGTGATTTCATTAATTTTTTTATGACTTGTATGTATTGGCCCTATGGGCAAATTGTTTATTGGTACACTTTCGTTTATACACTTGGTGGAAAACTTTTTATCTTCCATTTTTATTTGACTCTATTGGATGTTTGTGAGATGTGTGTCTGTGATATTTACTTTGCACTGCCTCCTATTTTTATTGTGATATTTACTTTGTGATATCTGCGACGGGGATGACAAATATACCTACGCTGGGTTATAAGCGATGATCTGATATACAAAGGAGGTGCTGCCGAAATTTTAAAAAAATATAATGTGTATTTTTGTGATGATGTGTGTCTGTGTTTACATTGAATGTGAAATACAGTGTTCGGAACCATCGACAGTTTCAATTACTGCACTTCACACACACTGTAAATACAGACACACAGCATAACAAAAATACCAATTATATTTTTTTAAATTTTTTTTATAATATCTGCGACGTATAGCGACATTCTGCGACGGACAGTGACGGAACGTACACGTCGCTATACGTCGCTAACTAGTGACGTAACGTCGCTAGACGTCGCTAAACTGCTGACATGGAAAATGACAACCTGTCAGCGGACGTCGCTAACTTTGTCGCTAGGCGTCGCTAAAGTGCACACGTGGCTGCCATGCCATGTCATCATATATAAAGTTTATGGCGTCGAAACGTGGTCGCTCTACGTCGCTATTTTGGCGACGTAATCTTACGTTGCTATCTGTCGCTAATTTTGCGACGTCTTGCGACACTATTCATGCCGTCGCAAACAGCGACGGTCTGCGACCAAATTGTCATCTGCGACATGCCTATACGCGACACCCAATTTTCGTCGCTAAATACGTCGCAAATTTATTTTAGCGACGTATTTTCCTTATTTAGCGACGTCTTTTGACGTCGCTAAAATGGGTTATTTTTGTAGTGATATCCGTCCCTAGGATTAGCATGTCGTCCACGTACAGACAAACGATGACTCCTCTTCCATCAGCAAACTTTGTGTAAACACATTTGTCCGTCTCGCTGACTCTGTAGCCGTTTGACCTAATAACTTTGTCAAACTTCTCATGCCACATCTTGGGAGCTTGCTTCAAACCATACAATAATTTCACCAACTTGCAGACTTTGTCTTCAAGACCTTTGACGACAAATCTATCTGGCTGTTGCATGTAAATCTCTTCGGTCAGCTCCCCATTCAGGAATGCTGTCTTTACATCCATCTGATGTATCACCAACTTATGTATGGCTGTTAGGGCGATTAACATCCTGATGGTGGTCATCCGAGCTACTGGAGCGTACATGTCAAAGTAGTCTATCCCCTGTTTCTGAGAAAATTCCTTGGCTACCAGCCTGGCCTTGAACTTGTCAATAGTTCCATCTGCCTTCATCTTCTTCTTGAAGATCCATTTACATCCGATAGATTTTCTCCTTCAGGTAGATCTACCAACACATATGTGTTATTGGAGGTGATAGAGTCAAACTCGTCATTCACTGCCTCCTTCCAGAAGATAGCATCTCTGGTCTTCATCGCCTCATCATAGGTAAGCGGATCTGCTTCCACATGATAGGTGACAAAGTCATCTCCGAAGTCTTTCGGTCTCCTCGCTCGCTTAGCTGACGGCTCTGCGAGTTCTGGTACAAGAGTTGTTTCATCAACAACAGCTTCTTCTTGGACTACTGGCCCATATGAGATTTCAGTCTCATTTGTACCTACATTATTTTTCGGAATGTCCGAAAGAACAATGTTTTGTCTTTTGCAAACTTTTCTTCAAAGTATTCAACATCACGAGATTCGATGATATAATTTGACTCAATATCAAGAAATCTTCTAGCATCACTCTTCTCGGCATACCCCAAGAAGATCGCCTTCGTAGTCCTTGTCCCCAGCTTCTGAATCTTCAGATCTGGGAGTTTCATATACGCCAGACACCCCCACACTCGAATGACATTCAAGTTTGGTCTGACTTTGAACTAGAGTTCATGAGGAGTTACGTCCGAAGTTGCATACGGTACTCTATTTAGAATAAAAGTGGCCGTCAAAGCAACTTCTCCCCAGTAGCATTTAGGAAGACCCGCGGTTAGCAGCATTGAGTTTATCATTTCTGTCAACGTCCTGTTCTTCCTCTCCGCTACTCCGTTAGATTGAGGAGAATACGGAGCAGTAGTCTCGTTTATGATTCCATGTTCTTTGCAAAAAAATGTGAATTCATGAGACCGATACTCTCCGCCTCGATCACTTCTTAGCCTCTTGAGTTGTTGTCCAGTTTGTCGTTCAGCCTCGGCCCTGAACTCCTTGAACTTCTCGAACGCTTCGTCTTTAGACTTGAGCAAGTATACGAACGCGTATTTTGAGAAGTCATCGATAAAGGTTATAAAATACTTCATCCCGGCTTTTGTAGAGAATTGCTTGAAGTCACAGATATCAGAGTGCACTAACTCCAGAAGATCTATGCTTCGATTGACCCGATGAAAGGATTTCCTTGTGATCTTTGTCTGAGTACATACTTCACACTTCTCTACCTTACCCCCACAATTGGAGATAAGTCCTAGACTGGACATTTTGTTAATTCTTTTATAATGAACATGTCCTAGTCTATTATGCCACAACTCAAGAGAATAATCAAAAAATGCAACTGCATTAATGTCATTAAACTGGTTGACAAGCTGAATTTTAAACATTCCTTCGGTTTGATAAGCCTTTCCGAAAAATATTCTTTTCTTGGACATCACCTTCTGACCAGCATTGATGTCCATCCTCAAGCCTACGTTGCAGATCAGGCTCCCAGAGATCAGGTTCTTGGCAATCACCGGAACATACTTTACACCTTGAAGCGTCAGAGTGTTCCCAGAAGTGAGTCTCAGTTCCACGGTCCCGATCCCCAGAACTTCAGCTTGGGCCTGGTTCGCCATGACAACCTTCTCAGATATCGGCTGGTACGTGACGAACCATTTCTTGCCAGAACAGACATGGCAAGTTACACCAGTGTCTATCCACCAGTCAGAGTCAACCCCCACAGTTGTGACCTGTGCGATCATAGCAACAATGTTAGAAACCAATGAAACCTTATTAGGCTCACCTTTCTCTGATTGTTTAGGCTTAGATCTGCATTCACTCTTGTAGTGGCCTTTCTTGCCACAATTGAAATAAGTCACATGGGACTTGGACTTCTGTTGTTTGAATGAAGGACCCTTTACTTTTAGATTGGTGAAGTCCTTCTTCTTGTGATGAGAAGTCGCCTGCTTCCCCTTGGGATCTCTTGACTGCACTAGATTGGCCTTAGCCAACTGTTTGGACAGAGTGTCCATCTTTTGTTGGGAACGCATCTCGTCCTCAACATGGATCTCTTGAAGTAGATCTCCCAAGCTAATGTCTAGCTTCTTTCTGAGCATCCTTGCATAGAAGGTACTCCATCTAGCAGGAAGTTTTGAGACGATCCCTCCAACGACAAACTTGTCGGGAAGGGGCATCTCTTCGTCTTCCAGTTTCTGACGTAGCTTCAGAAATTCTTTCACCTGTGGCAACATGGACTTCTCGTCCTCAAAGAGCAATTTGTGATATTTTTCAACCACAAACATCTTGCTCCTGTTCCTGTCTTCTTCATACAGATTTTCCACAGACTCCCATATGTCTCTGGCAAATTCCTTCTTCGAGTAGGATTCTGCCAGGGAATCCTCCATAGCATTCAGGATGAGAAGCCTGCAGATGCTATTTTTCCTTCTCCATTTGGCCTGGAGTTTGGTAGCCGCATTAATTGCGGCAGTAGATCCAGTATCTGGAATAGAAGGTTCATCAACGTCTTTTAGTTGAAGAGTAAGATAAACCTTTCTCTTCCAGACTTGATAATGCTCTCCATCGAACTTTTCCAACTTGTAGTAGTCCGATTGGACGAGCGAAGCATTAATATTTTCCATCTACAAGGATCTTGCTTTGAGATTGTTAATCCCGGGGCTTGATCAAAGATGGAAAAACTGATGCAATCGAGATCTACGATGATACAAAAAAACCAAATAACCAGATTACAATATGGAGGAGGGAAATAGAGAAGAGAAGATCTCTCGTTCTTTCTTGCAAACGTGTTACAATTGGGACAGAACGAGTTACAATAATCTAGAGAAAGATTAGAAGAAGAAAATTGTTGAGGTGTCAAAACACCGTTGCTCAAAGCAAGATTTGCCCCACACGAATTGCTTCCAGGAACCAGCAAGTTGAAAAACTTGTGGAGCGCTCGAAGTCACCTCTGTTCTGACTCCTCGGATGGACTTGCAATGGCGGCAGCAGCTCCCTCTCTCTCTCTCTTTTTCTGACTTATAATTTTTGTACCCTCCACAAAGGAGGCCAGAAGAGAGTATATATAGAGAGAGGGTGGAAACCCTAGCCGTCTCTTCAGTTATGGAAAGATTGAATCAAATCCCAAAAAGATAGCAACGAGATTAATTCAAATCTCATAAAGATAGCAACGAAATTAATTCAAATTCTACAAAAAGTGGATCTGAATTAATCGTATTGAATCAGTCTTTCCATAACTGATTTGTAGTCTGCACAGTTAGCGAAGCCCTCCATGCGGCAGCAGCAGCAGCAGCCTGGCCGCATGAACGGTATGGCCTCATGGCCGCATGGACCGTATGAGCCGCATGGACCGCATGGACCGCATGGCCGCATGGCCGCGTGGCCGCATGAGTAAGTGCAAAGTACGCCAACAAAATGCCATATTACGCCTCATGAACCCATGAGTCCGAGTCGCTAATCCCCTTTGGGGCTTAGCTCCAAATGGAATTAATCCAAGAGAATGATAAAAGTATTAATGCTTAATCCTTGAAGCCTTATTCTTACCTCCTAGTAAAATCACCCTTATGGTTCCCTCCTTAGGGTCACCACCCCATGTGCATCTCTCAACAACACAACCAAGTATATATGTTGAGATAACTCATGGTACATTTCTGATGTGGGACTAAATTTTTACAAGGCATGTTGAGAGCAAGCTCTCTCCATGTAAAGAAAGCACCAACACTTCAGCCACTTGGGACTTCCCTAGGAACAACTAACTGGAATAATGTTAATGCTATTGTAGTGCCCCGTCCCTATATCAGTGCCCCGTACTCTGTTCGCGGGGTGCGCGATAAAGGAATACTGTCGCTATCGATTCGGTCGGGACCGATAGGTCGGGATCGACCGAGTCGATCGAATGGAAACGGTTGAATTAAGATCCATTCCTTGTTATGGAATGTCTTCTTCGGAACCAAGTCCCATATTCAGCGGATTGCGCCTCGAGGATTGGCTCTGCGACTGAGTCGGGAGAGACCTCCCGTTGCTCTGGTTTTCATGCCACACTTGATTTGGCTTTGGTTTTCGTGAATGCGTTTTCGTGAATGTTCTTGATGGGTTTTCGTGATACATTTTCGAGCTGCACATTCATATCGAAATATCCTTGAATTATACAGTGTTCTAATCAGTTGCTTATACGATTGCAGGTGATCGCGTAGGCGATGTCAGCGCAGCCAACCGGTCGCTCACTTGAAAGCAAGGCTAAGGCGAGTGGCTGACCTCCTTCGTCCCGTCCCTATACTTCAAAACTCAATATATGAAGTAAAATAAATGCTTGTCATAATAGTGTTGAATCAATGAAATCATGGCACGATACATTCACGAAATACTTGCTAACGAACTGCCGGTTTTGGAAATGGAAACATGCTTCCCTATGCAATTATACTTGGTCTATGCCAAACCAATAAATGAATCAATTAACGCTTATCGCAACGATACGGATAAATGAGTAAAATCAACTAAGTTCTAAAGAAAACGGTCATTGGACAACTTGTCGACAAAGTGTAGTTTCCTCGAACGGTTACCTAGACCAAGGGACCGATTCAGCCCGGAAGGAACGAGTGTATAGCAAGCGCCAGCCCTTCATCGGCACGAATTATGCGGGAACTTTCGCACAGGGCTCGCTACCCGACGCGAAAGGGTCACCGTCTAACTCAGCTATATGTCCGCGATGGCTTGAAATTGCCAGTGGCCTTCACACCCTTCTATCTGCTTAACAAATGCACGTGGCACGGGATGATTATGATAGTTGCTTAATGCTACACAATTTCATATGCTTGCCTCAAAATATGTTAACATGCAAATCGAACAGGATGGTTAGAAAGATCATTGAATTAGCTAGCTAACATGTTTACGAAACTTCTTGAATCAAATGCAGAGCTTGGATTTAATTAGCCATTCGCCAGTACATGTGTTTCGTGCTGATCCTCGCTCTTTGCAGGTCCAGCGAACCAGGAAGGACGCGCCAGCTAGCTCGGCGGCATTCGTGACTTTTGAAGCTTCGGCCGTGCGTCGAAGACTTACTCTGCGACTCCACTTTTGAAGGCTCTCGACAGTCCAAGACAAATGACTCAGCGTCCCTCCCATCCAGGTCAATGGAGTACTTGTGTATATTGAGGGATGTGTACAATGTATGGAACGGCTATCTCATCGGCACTCTTTTGTAATCGAGTCATGTTGTAGCCCGTGCGGCAATGAGTCTTGTATCGGAGTCTATAAAAGATGTTCATTATCAATAAAGATCAAGTTTTCTTTACTCATTGTGTGTATCAATTTGTCTGCATACTCTATTAGTTCTCGTGTCTCGGATTACCTTATGACTAGGCCTTATGCGATCGCAAATTAGGTTCGCACGGCATCACGCCCGGGGGACGACTATCGATTCGACGGAATCGGGGCGTGACATAATGGTATCAGAGCACGGCTTTACGTCCTTGGCCTCTAGTGTCGAGTTCTAGTCTCCAACCGTTGACCTCCTGTCGATGAGAAGAGTTGTTCCATACGCTGAACCCAGGACATTTTCTGAAACTAACGAGAGTTGCCTTTCCTTTTCCCTGCAGTTATGGGAGCTCAGGCGGAAGACGAGACGAGCGCTTCCAGCGGCTCGAGTGCTTCTAGTCCCGAGCATTCCGTCAACCCAACGGAAATGACCCCTACTGTAGTCGGACCTTCCGGCGACCCGATGCAACGTATGCTGCAGATGCTTGAAATGCAGAAACGTCAAAACGAGCTCCATCGTCAGCAAGCGGAGGCTCGTCAGACTCAATTTGAGAATCGGTTCGAGGCTCAATTCAAGCTGCAGCAGCAGCAGCTGAATACCCTCCAGCAGATCGTACAGTCTGTCATCGGCAACAACAACAACTCAACGATGACACCTGCTGTGATCCAGCCTGCGGTTCGATCCAACGAAGCTGAACCAGAGGCGCCCGTGCTCTCAATTGCGGCACCGAGAAGCTCTAACTTCGATGTGTCAAAATTTACTAAAAGCTGTCGTACTTCCTTCAATGGTACAGAAGATCCCTCGGTGGCAATCGACTGGTTGGAGGAGCTGGAAGATAAGTTCGAGCTCCTGGGTGTTGAAGACTCAAAGAAAGTCGCATGTGCTCAACTTCTACTTCGAATGAACGCGCACGATTGGTGGGCTGTGCAGAAGCGGGCAATTCGACGTGAAGATGAGACGGCGGCGATCTCATGGGCGACATTCAAAAAGGCGTTCGAGACTGAATATCTTTCTGCAGCAGTGCGACAGAAAAAAGAAGATGAGTTTATGCAGTTAAGGCAAGACAATATGAATGTACGACAATATGCGACCAAATTCAACAAACTGGCCAAGTTTGCTGGGGACTTCCTACCACTGCAAGTCGAGCTCGACGATTTGAAGTGGGTTTACGTTCCACTATCCGCGCTCACATTTCGGTGGGTGAATACCAAACTGTGGGAGAGGCACTCAACCACGCCATCCGTCTGGAGTTCGAGTATCCTCCTACTACTACCGGCGCTGTTCACTTTAATAACAAACGCCATAGTAATGCGGGAGGCAACAACGCACTCAAGCGTCAAAACCGTGGCAACGGAGGCGGCAACCAGACGAAGGATCGAGTGGTCTGCACTTTCTGCGCCAAGAAGGGGCACTTGATCAGCGAGTGCCGATTGAAGAGTGGCGCGTGCCTCGCGTGCGGCCGAACCGACCATACCGTAAGCAACTGTCCGGTGAAGTCAAACTAGCACCGTCAACCATACCATAAGAACCGAGGCCAAGCACATCGGGCTCCCCCGACCGTACAACAAAATGGCCAAGACCATCGCCCTAATGCTCAGGGCCGCGTCTACGCCATGACTCGAGACGAAGCACTGGCATCAGATACAGTAGTGTCAGGTATACTAAAATTCAATAATGTGCCTGCTCGTGTGTTATTTGATTCAGGTGCTTCGTATAGTTTTATATCGACGGACTTTGCCGCCGAACATAAATTTTCTGTAATATCATTAGATCTCGACCTTAGCGTAAGCACACCTTCGGGCACACTAATTCTTACAAACTTAGCTTGTGCCGACGGGATTATCTGTATCGGCGGTCAAAAGATCGGTCTGGATGTGATAGTTCTAGACATGAAGGACTTTGACATCATTCTGAAAATCGATTGGCTCGGGCCGTACAACGCAACCATAGAATACGCTGAAAAGAAGATCACATTCCGCATGCCTGGAGTGCCTGAATTCTGCTACTCGTGTGGTGAGGCGTCGCCGACCTGCATGGTGATCTCCGCAATATCTGCTCGACGGATGCTGCATTCCGGGTACGAAGGCTATCTAGCTTCCGTTCGAGACATGCGACAGGATGGTGCAAACGCGGGTCAGACCAACGTTGTGGCAGAATTCCCCGACGTGTTCCCGGACGAGCTACCCGGCATGCCGCCCGATCGAGAAATAGAGTTCACCATCGACACATTTCTCGACACCCGGCCGATCTCGAAGGCTCCGTACAGAATGGCCCCTACAGAATTGATGGCACAACTTCAGGAATTGCTCGACAGAGGGTTTACCTGTCCGAGTGTCTCGCCGTGGGGTGCGCCCGTGCTGTTCGTGAAGAAGAAGGATGGATTGATGCGGCTCTGCATCGACTATCAGGAATTGAACAAAGCCACCGTCCGAAATAAATACCCCCTGCCCCGCATCGACGACTTGTTCGACCAGCTCCAAGGTGCAACGGTGTTTTCGAAGATTGATCTGCGATCGGGTTATCACCAACTCAAAGTCAAGCCAGATGACGTGCCAAAGTCTGGCTTCCGCACTCGTTATGGCCACTACGAGTTCTTGGTCATGCCGTTCGGTCTGACAAATGCCCCTGCCGTCTTCATGGATCTAATGAATCGGGTGTTCCGTCCGTTCGTTGACAAGTTCGTAGTAGTCTTCATCGACGACATCCTCGTCTACTCGAAGGATCGAGCGCAACATGCAGAGCATCTGCGGACGGTACTCCAAACCCTTCTAGAGAATCAGTTGTACACAAAGATGAGCAAGTGCGAGTTCTGGCTGAACAGCGTCTCATTCCTTGGGTACAACATCTACGTCGCGGGCATCGCAGTCGATCCGAAGAAAGTCGAGGCAGTTGCTGATTGGAAACGACCCGCATCAGTTAGCGAAATTCGAAGCTTCCTAGGCTTGGCGGGATACTACCGACGCTTCGTGAAGGACTTCGCGAAGATCGCATCGCCGTTGACTCGTCTCACCCAGAAAAGAGTCGTATTCAAGTGGTCAGACGACTGTGAAGCTTCCTTCCAAGAGCTCAAACAACGGCTCATTTCGGCCCCGATACTTGCTCTTCCTAAAGGGACGGAGGGATTTCAAATCTTCAGCGATGCTTCTGGCCAGGGCTTGGGGTGTGTGCTCATGCAGCGGGATAAGGTGATATCTTTTGCTTCCCGGCAGTTGAAGCCGCACGAGAAGAACTACCCTACGCACGACCTAGAACTAGCGGTAATTGTGTTCGCAGTTGAAGCTGTGGCGTCACTATCTCTATGGCGTGGCGTGCAGGAATTATACGGACCACAAAAGCCTCAAGTATCTCTTCACCCAGAAAGAATTGAATTTGCGGTAGAGGCGATGGCTCGAGCTGATCAAAGACTATGACTTATCAATCGACTACACGCCGGGCAAGGGAAATGTGGTAGCGGATGCGCTGAGCCGAAAGTACTTAGCTTCATTATGCATCAACGATCGACTGCTGCGTGACTTGGAAGGAATGGGCAACGAACTCCGAGTTCGTTTCAGAGACGTGAAACTAGCGCAACTGCGGGTGGAACCGAGCCTACTGGAGAGGATCAAGTCTGCACAGAAGGACGACCCATACCTGGAGAAGATGCGAAAGCTGATATCGACAGGAAAAGCGTCCGACTTTGCAGAGGACGTGTCGGGAGTGTTGCGCGTGAAGGGACGGCTATGCGTACCGGACGACGTAGAACTTAGAAAGGAGATAATGACGGAGGCGCACTATGCAAAATATTCCTTGCATCCTGGCAGTACCAAGATGTATAAGGACCTCCGCATTGTCTTTTGGTGGCACGGCATGAAGAGGAACGTAGCGCTCTTTGTGTCAAAATATATGGCCTGTCAGCAAGTCAAAGCCGAGCACCAGCGACCGGGCGGGGAGATGCAGAACCTTGCCATTCCAGAGTGGAAGTGGGATCACATCACTATGGACTTCGTTGTTGGCTTGCCGAGGACGCCGCGGGGAAAACGACACCGTCTGGGTCATCGTCGATCGACTAACCAAGTCAGCGCACTTTATCGCCATCAAAGTTACTTGGAGCGTCGACCGCCTTGCTCAGATATACCTTGATGAAATAGTTCGGCTGCATGGGGTCCCAGTTTCTATCGTCTCTGATCGGGATGGACGGTTCGTAGCGCACTTTTGGAGTAGTCTGCATTCAGCATTGGGGACTAAGTTAAAGTTCAGCTCAGCTTATCTTCCTCAGACTGACGGCCAAACAGAGCGGGTGAACCAAATTCTCGAAGACATATTACGACTCTGTGCGATCGACTTGAAGTAAAGTTGGGACGTCCATCTACCGCTGGCCGAGTTTGCATACAACAACAGCTATCAGTTCAGTATCCAAATGGTGTCGTATGAAGCTTTGTACGGCCGAAAGTGTAGATTGCCCATTTGCTGGGATGAAGTCGGGGAACGACAGATACTTGGTCCGGAGCTGGTGGAGCAGACTGTGCAGAAGGTCAAGTTGATACGAGAAAGATTGAAGATAGCACAAAGCCGGCAGAAAAGCTATGCCGACACGCACCGACGCTCCCTCGAGTTCTCGGAAGGCGACCATGTATTCCTGAAGGTGATGCCTATGCGTGGAGTTTCCAGGTTCGGTGCGAAGGGAAAATTGAGCCCAAGATTTGTTGGCCCGTTCGAAATATTGAAGCGAGTCGCCCCGGTAGCTTACCAAATCACCTTGTCGCCTGCGTTGTCAAAGGTACATAACATCTTCCACGTCTCACAATTGAGGAAGTACGTGCATGATCCGAGCCATGTTGTGGATTTGGGTAAGCTGGACCTGAAGGCGGACTTGTCATATGTCGAAGAGCCGGTGCAAATCTTGGAGCGCAAGGATAAACTTCTCCGCAACCGTGCTATTTTCCTCGTCCGCGTCCTCTAGAGAAACCATTTAGTTGAGGAGTCGACGTGGGAGCTTGAGTCAGAAATGAAGGAGAAGTTTCCTTCGTTGTTTTCGTAGAGGTAGGTTCTATTTTAAGTTTCGAGGACGAAACTTTTTCTTAGTTGGTTATGGTGTAGTGCCCCGTCCCTACATCGTACCCCGTACTCTGTCTGCGGGGTGCGCGAGAAAGGAACACTGTCGCTATCGATTCGGTCGGGACCGATAGGTCGGGATCGACCGAGTCGATCGAACGGGAACGGTTGAATTAAGATCCATTCCTTGTTATGGAATGTCTTCTTCGGAACCAAGTCCCATATTCAGCGGGTTGCGCCTCGAGGATTGGCTCTGCGGCTGAGTCGGAAGAGACCTCCCGTTGCTCTGGTTTTCATACCGCACTTGATTTGGCTTTGGTTTTCGTGAATGCGTTTTCGTGAATGTTCTTGATGTGTTTTCGTGATACATTTTCGTGATACGTTTTTGAGCTGCGCATTCATATCGAATATCCTTGAATTATACAGTGTTCTAATCAGTTGCTTATACGATTGCAGGTGATCGCGTAGGCGACGTCAGCGCAGCCAACCGGTCGCTCGCTTGAAAGCAAGGCTAAGGCGAGTGGCTGACCTCCTTCGTCCCGTCCCTCTACTTCAAAACTCAATATATGAAGTAAAATAAATGCTTGTCATAATAGTGTTGAATCAATGAAATCATGGCACGATACTTCACGAAACACTTGTTAACGAACTGCCGGTTTTGGAAATGAAAACATGCTTCCCTATGCAATTATACTTGGTCTATGCCAAACCAATAAATGAATCAATTAACGCTTATCGCAACGATACGGATAAATGAGTAAAATCAACTAAGTTCCAAAGAAAACGGTCATTGGACAACTTGTCGACAAGGTGTAGTTTCCTCGAACGGTTACCTAGGCCAAGGGACCGATTCGGCCCGGGAGAAACGAGTGTATAGCAAGCACCAGCCCTTCATTGGTGCGAGTTATGCGGGAACTTTCGCACAGGGCTCGCTACCCGACGCGAAAGGGTCACCGTCTAACTCAGCTATATGTCCGCGATGGCTTGAAATTGCCAGTGGCCTTCACACCCTTCTCTCTGCTTAACAAATGCACGTGGCACGGGGTGATTATGATAGTTGCTTAATGTTACACAATTTCATATGCTTGCCTTAAAACATGTTAACATGCAAATCGAACAGGATGGTTAGAAAGATCATTGAATTAGCTAGCTAACATGTTTACGAAACTTCTTGAATCAAATGCAGAGCTTGGATTTAATTAGCCATTCGTCAGTACATGTGTTTCGTGCTGATCCTCGCTCTTTGCAGGTCCAGCGAACCAGGAAGGACGCGCCAGCTAGCTCGACGGTATTCGTGACTTTTGAAGCTTCGGCCGTGCGTCGAAGACTTACTCTGCGACTCCACTTTTGAAGGCTCTCGACAGTCCATGACAAATGACTCAGCGTCCCTCCCATCCAGGTCAATGGAGTACTTGTGTATATTGAGGAATGTGTGCAATGTATGGAACGGCTATCTCATCGGCACTCTTTTGTAATCGAGTCATGTTGTAGCCCGTGCGGCAATGAGTCTTGTATCGGAGTCTGTAAAAGATGTTCATTATCAATAAAGATCAAGTTTTCTTTACTCATTGTGTGTATCAATTTGTCTGCATACTCTCTTAGATCTCGTGTCTCGGATTAACTTATGACTAGGCCTTGTGCGATCGCAAATTAGGTTCGCACGGCATCACGCCCGGGGGACGACTATCGATTCGACGGAATCGGGACGTGACAGCTATATCCCTAGGGCTTCAGCCACTTGGGACTTCCCTAGGGCTGGACTGATGTCAGCATGCTTTAATTATGCTGATGCTAAATTCTAACATAGAATTGACTCTTCATCCCACTCCCTGCAATAATGTTGATGCTATATCCCTTTATTATATTGTAAAGAGAACCGGTTGCTTGTGAGACTTTAAACCAGTATAAATACTGATCACTCCTTCTCACCCGTCTCTCGTACCAAACTTGCTCTTGAATTGTTTGTTAAGTACTAGCAAATTAAAAATGGTGAGTTGTTTTTGTCTCTCTGTTAATGTCACTGATCTATCACTTGCTTGCTCGTTCTGATATCGCATATGATTTAGTCACAATATATAAGTTCCAGAATTATACATGAACTGAAACTATCTTAGTTTTCAGGCTGGTGGAGATCAGTCGGGAGGAGGACAGGCTTCCGGCGAAGTAAACTACGGATACAGTGCTAAAACCAACAAGATCGGCGTTTCTGGCTGGAGTAGAGGAAATGAAGTGGGAAATATCAGCAACACTGGTGTCGGGGACAAAAATACAGTCACGACTACTGCCACCCCGGCCCAGTCTGGAGGCTTACTGAGCTGGCTGTTCGGCTAGACCGAGACAGACATGTCGCATAAGCCAGTCTCATATATAATCTAAATAAACCACTATGTGGATCTATTGGCTCAATCATGTACTTGGGATTAATATAAATACATAAATAAAAGTTGTTGAGACTGCAAGTACGTAGCATGGAGCAGCCACATCTCTTTCTTGTTAACTCCTTACTATCCATAAAATATCAGAACCTTTAAATTTCTTAGACAAAACTGTTAGTTTCTTCAACAACTGAATTCTTAGTACATTTAACCCTATCCCGAGCGAGAGATCTCCCCCTCCTCCTCCTCTCGTCTCTGTCTCGACGGCGTCATCCGCCACCAGCATGTTCGCATCAACGTGTCCACCCGACCTCGACCCTATCCCGAGCAGGAGGTCTCACTATTTCATGTTGTCATTGGATCCCAAAAACTCTAACGTGGTTACAGATCATAACTATGTGTTCATAGGTTTGTACTATATACCCATAATTGATTGTTAGCGGAACAAAGGGTACTCATTGCGATAACTGGGGGAATATTTCTACACACCGGATCTGTCGGATGATGACATCGACGACAATGACAAGGCAGACACGAGGGATTGGCGTCAAGCCGCCATCCCGGAGGATTGAAAAATCACCACTGGGCGTGATGTCGCGGAAGCCTAAGTTGTGTTTGTATAAGATATGAACGTGCACAGTCAATAGATTACATAAAAATAAGATTTTGATGCAGCAAAATTTCGAGCAGAGAACCGAATAACAATATATATAAAATACGAAATAACTTCTTTATTGATACTTGCAAATGAAATATTAAAGGCTCTTGATAGCCAACTCTCAAAATGTCAAACTAGCTTACAACTTTTAAAAATGGCATGAAATATTTTTTTCCATACGTCATTTTTATTAAATAAACTACAATAAACCTTTGACAAAAGAATCTCCATGAACTTGAATTTGAAAAGCTTCAAGATGATTCGAGTGCTTCGATTGAATGAACGAGTTTATAGTTCCTCCGAACATACAAAAGATTTCTGGCACTTGTAGGGCCGAGGGATCTTTCTGGCACCTGTAGGGACAAGGATCAGCACATCGGAGAATGCACAGTTGAACGGGATTAACCAGACTCATGCAATTCTACACTGTTTATGAAGACAATTAATATATATGTGACATTTCTTCTCTTCCTAGGATCTGTTAACAATTCATAATAATAACATAAATCAAAAACATATTATCTTTAAGTGATCCTTACCCACGAACGAATGTCCTTCCCTGCAAATAAGGATTATAACATTATGTAGTTTTTCGTCTCCATAAAACATCCATTAGGATATTTATCTAAGTATCACAAGTCTGTCCCTGAATCAAAAGGTTAGGCCTGCAAAATAACTTCCATTAACATGGGACCTAACTCTATGATGGTCTGTGGGTGACTCCTCATAATTAAAATTTGGCATGTACAATCACCTCTCTCTGATAGACATAACACTCCTCTGGTCGTGAGGACATCCAGTCTTCAGAGTGTTTCCGTCTCTCTTAGGCTGGCACGATTCCGGTGCCCCAAAGATAGTTCGAGAGATAACCTTTGTTCACAATTTGTCAAAAAATAAAAATATCCAACATCTATCAAATAAAATAATATGATGCAACAACTATATGCTAAGCAACTCATTTCTTTCTTCTTTCTCTATTGTTCTAACGGCCTAGGTGAAAATTACAGAGCCTTAGCACTATTCTTCCTTTTCTATCTCATAATACTTTTTTTTGCAGCCAACACATTCTGTCATATAACAACAATATAGGATCTAACACTCACATTTCAACTTATCGCATACAACACAGAGTCTACGAATAACATTCTTTCTTGACAAAGTAGTATCAATTCATTCAATGTATTAACACTCAATCATTCTAGCATGAAATTAATCTCTTTTACAAGTTCTTTTATTAATGCATCATTGATCGTAGGGACGTAGAAAAACAATTTCTTTTATTAATTAGTGAGATAAGGATAAGAATGATCAAAACCACCTGATTAAAAGATTGCGAAAAAGAGAGGAACTTCTCATGCTATCATCAAACCACACACACAGACAAGAGACGAGAGAGCTAAAATATGTATACAAGAATAATATCGCCAGTAATAAGACACTAGCTATTCCTAATCGACAGGTCTTGTTGATAAGGGAGAACAAAGAATCAGGAAGAAGAACTCGGCACGTTTAAGTTGAATAATTGAAGTGTTACGTAGAATAAAGTGATGTATGCTTGCACTTGTAAACAGAACTAGATTCTTTTCCATACATCCGTAGGATAAATTTCTTTTACACGGTTGATGACCTAATATATACCAGCATGCCACAGGCATATTGTTACTACACAATTACAGAGAGGATCGATCATTCAGTTCAATATAAAAAGCGGCCACACAATATATATTCTTATTCTGTTCCGGACGTCGATTGGGAGTTCAAGCTTGTATATATAAGTTGATCGATAGCTTACATATCTTCTTGTAACATTTATTAGTGTCCTGAGTTATAGTACTGAATAAATACGTACTTCAGCAAAATGGTCAGTGTTCTTCTTTCCTTGTTGGAATTTTACTCACGTGCGTCCGTCATCCCTAGTATTGGTATATATAGGATTATTTAGTTTTAGGATCTCACATACACATGGATATTAGAGTTTGGTTCTCGAAATTGACTGATGTTAGAATTTGGATCTCGAAATCATTGTTCATTAGCTTGAGTAAATAGTGATTTCGAAATCCAAATTCTAATATCCATGTATATGTCAGGCCATAAAACTAAATATCCCTATATTATATATTAAAATAATTAATCATAAGTCTTTGATGAATTTGAACGCTGTTGTCCTTTCTATTATGGTCAGCCTTCCGGTGGAGTAAACTACGGATACTCTGCGGACACCAATGACATCGGTGTTTCTGGTTGGAGCAGCGGAAACAAGGTCGGGAATATAAGTAACACTGGAGTTGGCACTGGAAACAAAGTCACCACGACAGGCAGTGCTGGTTGGAAAGGAAGTTCGGTCGGAAATGTCAACAACACTGGAGTTGGGACTGAAAATACTGTCAACAACGCGAACCCTGCTCCATCCAAGGGCTTCTTCGCCGGCTGGCTGTTTGGCTGATAATATCATGTGGGGATGCAATATGTAACGCCTACGAAAAATATTATCAATGAACCATAAATAAGCCATGCCAACTAAAGCATGCATTAAATATCACCATTTATGTATGTATGTATCCATCTGTGTGCTTGCTTGATTAATGAATATCTAATGCTTGTTTGGAGGATACCAACTAGTTATGTTAGGAAGAGAGGAAAACTATAAAGAAAAAAAATTGGTGGAAGGGATATTCGGGTTATTTAGTTACAGAGTCTCCTATAATATTTCGTATTAGAGTTTAGGTCTCCAAGCTGTACAATCTTAGGCCTCGTTTGGTTCACGGAAAGGAAATGAATTACCTTGTATTTTTCATGGAAATGAAAAAGTATGATTCCTGTCACATTTTTTTTTCGTTGTTTGGTAAAACAAAAAAACTACCTAGAAAAGGAAAACAAAATATAACAATGTTACAATAATATCCTTACATTTTAAAATAAAAATAATATTATAAAAAATAAAATTAATGGTAAAATAAGCAATGACACATGGTTACTTTTGTCATAACTTTTGTAAATGTTGGGAAAGAAGGAGGGAAAATCAATCCCATGGGTCTTGAGTGGAACCATATTCCCCCAATGTTTCCCATTGTCAGAAAATTAATTCTCAAGTTTGGCTACCAAACAAAGGAAAGGAACAACTTTCCTTTCTTGGTTCCCTAAATCCGTGAACCAAACGAGACCTTAGAGCTTGGGTCTCCATTTACAATGTTCACCGTCCAAAATTAGCCTAAGTAGAGACTTAAACTCTAACATTAAAATTATAAAAACCTAAAATCTAATATCAAATATTATATGAAATTCTATAACTAAACAACTCAAAATTAATTAAATGGTAAGAAAGGAATTGTATAATAGCACTAAGCTTGTAATGTTTGTTGTGTACAAAATGCAAGAAAAACATCCATTTTATAGGATTATTGAAAGAATTTACACTTATTAAAAATATAGCTATGGATCATTTTAGACTCTTTTACAATTATAATATTAGAACATCTCTAGAACATAAATATTTTAAATTACCAAGAGTATTCTAGGCAAAGAACATTCCGATAAATTATGGACCAAGTACAAAACCAAAATGGTCTTATGAACTAAGATCATTGGTAATGGACCAACTAGATTTGTTTGGCTCAAAAATATGGTTACAAAATCAGGTTTATTTTCAATACTCTCCCTTAAACTTGATTTTGCGACTCCAAGTGAACTTCTTGCCTTGAATAGTACCTCTTCCTCGATTTGCTTGATAAAGATGTCGATAGCTTACTTTTGCAATTTAACATATTTTGCACTCTCTTTTTCTAGGTGCACTTGCTTTCCATCATAGCATTTGCTCGATATTTGATTGTAGCCTTTTGCAAGTAGTCTATATTGTAAGTTAGCGACGGACATATCCGGATGCAAATATGTAAAGCCTACGAAAAATATTACCGATGAACCATAAATAAGCCATGCCAACTCAAGCATGCATTAAATATCACCATGTATGTATGTATGTATGTATGTATGTATCCACTACTACAAAAATCGTTAACAATGACACTTCATATATGACGCTTATCTTAAAATGTCATTAATGATATTTTTAATGTCGGCTCATTTAATAGCCGTCATTAATAACTTTATTAATGACACTAAAAAAAGATATCATCATGATAAAAACTCTAAGACGACGACTAAAAAAGCCAACGTCATAGAAAAACTTATGAATGTCATCTTTTGTATATAAATAATATTAAGGGATTATAATTAATTTAAATAATGACAAAAATTAAGCATGTGTCATAAAATATTAATTAAAGATTGACACACTATTTGATTGAATATAGTGGTAATACATTAATTTTCTTTACCTCTGTCGTGTTCTCGACCCTTGGTGATCTAAAAACTAGTTTTTTGTTATGTATATGCTAGTGTCCAAATGATTTGCTTTGGTCATTCTGGTTTGAGGAATTATTTCAATAAAAATCAAAGAGAGAGGGAGAGAGCCCAGACCAAGTCCATCGAAAACCCTACACCCCTCTCCCCAAACTCTTCCTTGCCACAGACCGAACTACTCTGCTACGATGTTTTTGAATATGGACGACGGCACCAGCAGCAATTCCGACGTGCCGGAGGAGCTCACTACATTGAAGTATAGAAAAAGCCCTTTCTCTCTCTCTCTCTCATATAAATTCAATCGGAAACCTAATTTTTCACAAAATTCAGACGAAGAACGCCGTCAGATGAGCTATGTTTCATTTCCGTCAGGTGTGCTTCTCTCCCATCCCTCCCAATTTATAGGGTTTATGATTTTTTCTTTCATTCTTTCATGATTCTTTATTAGGGTTATCTCCAAGCATGAACTCGTTCTCCGTCACAGAAGGAGAAGAGTAAAGATCAATTTTATTTTATTTTTTTGCTTTCTAATCCGTAGATTGACATCGTGTGTTCTAATTCAAAGTTTGTCCTGTAGAGAACGGATGATGAGATGGCCTGTCTGCATCGAATGCTTTCGTCAGGGTAGGACTCGTTGAGTGCTTCCAGGGGAGCGATTCGCCCGGATCTAATGATTTCGTCAGTAGAGGGTTGATCAACCCCAACTAGAAGCTGAAGGTCGATTAGGTTTTTTCTCGACTAACTGTTTTTGATATTTCATTTTGTAGAAGAATTGGATATTTTCTTCCAATTTTTTTGTGATGGATAGTGATCGAGTGAAACTTGATTGGAAAATTGGACCTTTTCATTTGTGTTCAATTATCGTAGGCGTAGGAATTCCAAATATGGGTATCCCTTCCGAAGAAGGGAAGTAGATAATTGCGACATGTACTTGATTATTAGCAAGTGTGGGATCTTGGTCTTGGTTGTGTTCAATGCTTGGATTAGTGATGGTTTTTGAAGTTTCTGATTCAATTTGGTCCATCTTTAAAGTTAGAAATCTTCCATTCATTATCATTATAGTATTGTATTGTAGAATTATGTCGCTTCTCCTATAGAAAAAAATTGCATGATTGATTAATTTTAAAAACATTTTTATGAACTGCAACATAACATAGACTACTAGAACACATTCTTTCTTTATAGGACAACATAGCAAGTGTTCCCCCTCAACTTGTAGGTAGTGGGATGTTTTTGCTTATAAGTATTGACTTTGGGGTTTGAAGTATATCCTTTGTATTTCTAGTCACTCATCCATTTATATTGTTTATTAAGAAATGGATTTTGTTCTCAATTTCTTTCCTTAGTTGACAATATTTTGATGAGACATTCACCCATATGAATATTTTTGATGTTGGAGAGATTCATGACTTATTTTGAATCTTACTATCATTTCTTTATTGTTGAAGCCATCACTTGTTAATAATATTTTAATACTATTTTTGATGTTGGAGAGAAACACATGCTCTTCGTTTACTTTTTCTCTCCTGCTTCTTGTTTAGAATTTACTTCAAGATAATTTTCACCTTCAGTAAAATGTGACTTCTCTTCATCAAGTCTCTTTTCCCATTGATCCACATGACCACTATCATTCAGAATATTGGTTCCTTCATCATCCATGCAAAACAAGTCCAAATACATCCGTGATGGACCTGCTTCTTCAGCTCTAGGTTGCACTAATCTAGAAACTTGAGACTACTCGATCTGTTGAATTCCCCTTGATGTTTATTTGATACTCCCACTTCATCTTGTCTGGCATCTCTATAATTTAACTCATCACTCACTTCAGTTAAATCCATGTCATCTGTCATATCACCAAAAACCCAGAACTTACCTTCAGATCGCTCATTGTACCTAGTTGAAGCATCTTCTCGAGGATTGT
Source organism: Iris pallida (assembly GCA_029216955.1). Lineage (NCBI taxonomy): Eukaryota > Viridiplantae > Streptophyta > Magnoliopsida > Asparagales > Iridaceae > Iris > Iris pallida. The sequence goes on from JANAVB010009484.1 coordinate 46,501, forward strand.
AATGGAATGGCACAAATAAAACTGCTATGTTATCCTTCTCACCGGTGCCTTTTCCACTTGATCATTCGTCCCTGTTGCAGAAAATCCTTGGACGTCCATGTTGGTCTGCACTTGTAGGCCAACAAGGGATGGTACAAACGTAGGCGAGGACTTTTCATCTTTAATGGCAGAATGCTTTTTGATGCCCACTTTGATATACTGGGGTGAGGCCTTTCCAACTCAATTTGCTGAAACCTCTTTGGTTTTTATACTATTCAGATCCTGGTTCCCAACTAAAGATTCTCCAAAATTGGGTGGCAGTTTCTCAAATTCATGTATAGCTATCTCTGTGTCATACGGGTTCATACCAGGCATAGGGATATCAACTTTGTAATTGTACAAGATTCATCTTTAATTAATGAATCTTCTTCTATGCCTGCAGATATGCTCCGGTTGACAAACTACTAGTGATTGCCCAATACAGTGGGGGCTTTTTCTATGGAGTTTAAACTTAGGTAAGTAGATTTTTCATATCCACCAGCTCCTTTGCATTGAAAAGTATCAAGATTTAGAATATTTGCTTTCTGACGTTGAACAAAATATAGGTTCTTTATATTTGAGGCTTCCAACAGGTTTTCAGCTTTTTTTTGGGAAACATCCTCTTCAGCATCCCTGTCACACCCAGTCTATCTTCTTGCTCTTCAATCGCATGTGCATTGCAGAGTATTCCTGTTTCACTTTTCTCTTGAACAATATTCTCATTATTTAGCTTGGAGACAAGTTTAGGAGATAAAATAACCATCTCTCTAGCTGGTTCTTCAACAGACTCATGACGTTCGAGAATTTTTTTTCTAATTTCTTAATGTCATTGAATCTTGACCTTCTCCTAAATTAGCTGATGGTTTGGGAGAAGATAGATGGCCTTCACTGAAAGCCACTTATCAGCATTCTCAACATTCTCTTGGCCTACGTGTCCATCAGCCAAGAAAACTTCTACCTTGTGGAGACTTGGAACTTGAGACGCTGGAGTTTCAATATGCGTGCTAGAAGCATCTTCAATAGTCTGGAGTACCACCCTATTAAGTGGTGCCAAGAAGAAAGGACCGCATTGTTCTCGCACTTCATCAAACTCATCTACAGAGATGTTATCTTCTTTCACCATTATGGTATCATCCTAAATGTTGTTCTCCTCTTTCACCATTTTTTCTTCTGCAGAAGTTCCTTGAGCATTCTATTTGTTCCAAAATGGCAAGACCCTTTCACTGGGTGAAGCATCTTGACATTTCGGGGTTTCAAAAGTTCCATGAGAAGAAAAATCAGAAGTCTTAAGGCTCCCGACTTGTCGAGAGCTACTTGCAACTCAGAAGCAGCACCTTGTTCCAAAATGGTACGACATATATATATATATATATATATATATATATATATATATATATATATATATATATATATATATATTGCTTTCATTTGGTTGTGTTGTGTATGTTGCTCATGAATGGATCTTGTTTATTTATGTGCTAATGTGTTTTTAGTTATATTCCTCCTAGATCATCTAAATTTTGATTTGATATGTGAATTTTTCTGAAACCATTTTTGCTTTCAGACCATGAGTAATAACAATCCCATATGTCGAGTACATTCCTACACAAAGTGAGGAAGACCGTCCAAACATTATTCCGAAGAGGTATCCCCACTGTCTTGTTATTCTACAAACCAATTCTTAGTTGTGGCTTTGGTCAACCTAATTAGTTCCCTTACTTTCTACTTTAAAGAGGTTCGAGTCTCTTAGGAGTGTACCTGCATATGAGAATGCTAACAAGGAAGAAGTTGATCGTTGTTTAAACCTGTATTTACGCCCAAGGACACGAAAGGTTCTTGTAAGTTGAATTTTTAATAGATACTAGTCTACTTCCATATACTAAGGAGTCAATTTATCAATTCACCTGTACAATAACCAAAAAGCCTTTATAAGTCTTTAAAGTTCTCCTTTTTATATATGACTTCTTCAATCACAATCCTTAATAAGAAGTTCATCCTTTTTATACTAGTCTACTGCTACTGATTGCTAAGTGTTACTGGCTATGCATTTGGGAATGCATCACTTGCACTTTAGTCTTCATGACTAAATATATACTTCAAGATTGCATGTTATTTTTGTTTGTTGAACTGGCAGGAAATTGATTTGGCTAAATATACTTCAAGATTGCATGTTATTTTCATTAGCTCTGTTCTTCCTTCTGCTACTACCCATTAAGACATGGAGCATCTTTGTCTATTTGCATTTCCTGTGCCATATTTACATTAAAGATGGAGCTACTGTTCTTCCTTCTACTACTACTCTTTTCTTTAATTTATGAAGTGTCATATTTCTATTTCCTGTGATCATATTCCCTAGAAGGTGAGCTCTCCATAATTTATATATGGATATGATGCAATTTATAAATGGATGCAATTGACAGTTCAATGATCAAGAATTTTGTTTCGCACTAGGTGGTTCCAAAAGGATATATCTTATTCATTATCCTGAACTCTATGGACTTCCTAGAAGATCGACAGCTTGTATGTAGTGCATCTGTACAAACGAATAAGAATTTATCTCATGTTGCCCTTCAGGTTAGTTCTGTTCCATATTTGTGTGAGAATTGTTGTCATTCTTTTGGTATATATTAGGAACTCTTTTCCTCTTACTTTATAAGGTCAGATATTTGGAAGCTTATATAAGATAGGAGTTATCTTGTTCGTCCAGAGGAAAATCCTTCAAATTATTATCTTGCGCGTGCCTATACAACATATGGAAATTGTATATTTACTTCAGTTATGGATTTATTTTTGTATCTAATATTTTTTTCTCTCCATGTTTTACTAATATTTTCTTCAAATTTGTGTGAAACAGGTGTGAAGAATTTGAGCTTCAGCATGCATTCTCATTTACTGTTTGTTGGATCAACTTCTGGTTATGCTCAATATTGTTGGATCTTCGGTTAGTATTAGCTAGTTTGTAATTCAACATGCATTCTCCTTTACTCTTTTCTTGATCAAGTTCTGGTTATGCTCATAGTTGGGATCATAGGTTAGTATTAGTTCAAAATTTAGCTTTTCTTCAAAACACTTGTTCTATAAGAAAATTTATGTTACTAGTTCTTAAGTAACCAGATAAACACATTCCTATTTCATTATAACATTTAAGGGAGGTACATGAGAACGTGAATTTTGGGCAATACCAACTCTTTTGGTCCTATCTACATGTATGTTTTCTTTTTCCCCCAGTAAGGTGCTGTCCAACTTCAAAAATAATATTATAAAGTTCCAACTTATAAGTCCAGTATTTACTAAATTCATGAAATAGATTAGCGCAATGGTAGGGTATCACCCCATTTTGGCTCACTGGGTGAAATTTCTGGCCAAAAGCTGCTTCTAATGTTCATTTAATCTCATTTCAAAAGATTTGGACAAATTCTTCATGTAAATTTCTTCTATTCTTGATCTTATCAATTTAATGACATGCAAGTTATAATTGCACTATTTCCATTCTTTCATGTATTGGTCCCTAAAATTTAACTATTACAGTTAAGTCTAAATTTAACTATTACAACTTGGAGCCTATTGTCAACCTTAGCCTTAAATGATTATTGGCTCTTAGTATAAACCAAGCAATTATTAACTATTACAGTTAAGTCCAGATTTCATTTTTAGAGCAAGTCTAAAAACCTCTGTTGAAGCATTAGTCTGAAAACCTCCGCTATTATTTCCAGTCTGAAAACCTCTGTTGAAAGCATTAGTCTGAATGCATCCACTAGCACCGGAATACCCGTGTCCCCTTCCAGTTCTACTATTACCATATACTGGTTGATGTGATCGAAACCCCTTCCCATTTGATGAGATTCTCTGGAAAAATTGCTCGTTGAAGATGAATGGGCATTTGTTGAAGCACTATATTGCCTTCCGCCATTATTTCCAGTCAGGAAGCCTCTGTTGAACGCATTAGTCTGAACACCACTTGCACCAGAAAGGCCAGTATTAGTATATACTGGTTGATGTGATCCATACCCTTCCCATTTGACGAGACCCTCCGGCAAAATTGTTCATGCGAGGGCCGCTTTGTGCTGCATCAAAAGTAATAATCCCTACTTTAATGACTTCCATCTTTTTCCATACCGAATTTTCCACATTAATTCATGGTTACATGCACAATTACATAATGTCATAATTCTTCCAAATTTGCATGACTATGAGGCTGTGCCATATAAACTTGGCATCTGGGAATGCTAATTGCCAATATCTTTTCATTTTTACTAAATCAGTTGTTCATACATCTTACTCATTTTCAGAACTGCTGCCTATGGTATCAGAATGTTACAATTGCTTGTTGTCTTATCTGGCTTCCCTTGCTTCGTATTGTAATATTGATTATGCAATTATTGGCATCTTTGGTAGCCAAGCTTGCATGAATACTGGTTGGCTGTTGAGATGGCAATGGGAAAAGTTAATTTAGAAGTAGGATATAGAATTCTTAGTTCAAAGATGCAAAAACTGACAGAGAAATATGGTAAGTTAGCTGTTGATATTGTTCTATATATTAATGTAATACTGGTTGTATTGGTATAACATGATATACTATTTGATTTTATGTTTCTTTTGTAGTTTGCTGGAAGAAATGATTACTCTGTCATAGAAATTGAAGAATGAGACGAGCTGGCCAAATTTATTCGGATACTGTAGTGAAGACCGTATGTAAAAAATGACGCATTATAAAATTTCGGAAGTATTGTAAATTTATGTTGTGAACGTTTGAGACTGAAATAATATTGTATAGTTCAATGTTGGCATTTTGAATAATTATGAAATGAAAAAAAAATTTGTTGGTGTTAAGTGTTATTTTTCTTCTTTATATTGTACACAAAATACAAATTGTGGAATATGGATGAAAAAATTGGAGCTATAAAAATAACGGAATTTAATGACGAATAAAAGTTATTTTGTAAATAAAGATGACGTATAAAAGTCATCTTTTATAAATAAAGATGACGTGTATTGAGCTGTCATAGATTTCTTATGATAAATGTAATTTTAAAAAATAAAGATGACGTATAGAGTCATCTTTTGTACATAAAAATGATGCGGCAAAGTCATCTTTTGTAAATAAAAATGATGCATAGAAGTCATCTTTTGTAAATAAAGAAGACGTATGAAAGTCATCTTTTATAAATAAAAATGACGTGTTAATTGTCATTGATTTTTCATGATAAAAGTCATCTAATAAAATAAAGATAACACATAAGTCATCTTTTCTAAATAAAGATGACACATAAAAGTCATCTTTTATAAATAAAGATGACGTACGTTGAGCTGTCATTGATTTCTAATGATAAAGATGACCTTCATAGATGACGGCCAAACAAATGTCATCAATTAACATATTTAGCCGTCATTGTTATCTATTTTGTAGTAGTGATCGATTAGTGTGCTTGCTTGATTATAGTTAATGAATATCTAATGCTTGCCGAACCTAAGTGACCCTTATGGTCAGGGGATGGAATCTGGTGTCTCCATTTTGGTGTCCTCAATCATATCCCTCTTACAAGGAGAGGTGGACCCCACTAATTTTGAGTGTTATTTTTTTTACAAAACTGGTGGGATCCACCTCTCCTTGTGAGAGAGAACATGGTTGGGACAAAAATAGGGATAGGAGATCCCAACCCTGTGGTCGACGGGGAGGTATAAAAG
>JANAVB010009485.1:0-85000 GCA_029216955.1 Iris pallida
ATTGTTTTAAATATTTTAGATTATGTTTTAATGAATGTTTAAGTCCTAAATATGTTGTGTAGTTCCTGTTTACATTAGGTGACTTGTTAGTTTAGGTTTTGTTGAAATATTTGAGTCAAATATGGGTTTCTTGTGCTTTTTCTGATACACAGCAGACATGGTATCCCAGTTTTATTCAAACCAGTTTAATTCCCTATTGTTTACTATTTTCAATTGATATTGATTCCCTATATGTTACATATTATATTAGCTAAGTATATTCTCTCGAGCTTGGATTGTATGTGTGATTAGGAGAAATTGGTTGTGAGTTTGATTCCCAGTTTTCAACATGAACCTGAGATAATGATTTGTATAGGCTGTCAACAGATTAATTGAGTTTTGTCATCTTTTTAAACCTACTTAACACTGTTGTTTACATGTAATTAAACCTATAACTTGTTCTCCTATATAAACTCTATTGGTATGACAAATTTGGGTATGTTTCGATGTGATTTGATATTGATTGGGTCTTTATTGATTCAGTAAAAACTGAGAATTCCTGTTGGGCTGTTCTTTTGGTTTGTTTGAGTTGTTTGTGAATAGAAATCTGAGAATGAAGGAACTGTTAACTGGGAATGAGTTGGGTTCACCTTGTTTTATGAGATAGGGTTATGTGTATTATGGGCTGAAATCTGAGTTTTTGAACTGTTGGTTTGTTCCTTCTCTTTTTTTTGTGATTATTAAAATCTGAAATGTTTAATGTATTAAGAAAACTGAGATTTTCTCCTTAGTTAGCTATGTGTATGGTTCATTGAATCGAATTCCTTTCCTCCCAATTTTGAATTGAAAAGAATTTCTGTTCATTAGTTACTTATATTTGGTTTCAATGTTCTTCTTAATAACTGTTATGGTTCACTTGAATTGATCCCCTTGTATTATATTGAAATATTGGTTATCTTAGAAACCTGAAATTGATTGTTACAACCTGAGTTTGGATTGTTCTTGACTACTTAGTTGTTCCCAGTTTTTTTTAACATTAATCAGAGAATGTATTTTACTATGAGACTTGGGGTGTAACTGTTATTGGGTAATGTTTTGGTTATAAACAGAATTCCTTTCCTTCCCTTTACTGTCACCAATGTACACCTCCATATTCCACATGTGTATATACTGTTTTTCTATTTGGCTGAATCCTTTTCCTTACTTGCTGTCACATAATGTACTATGATCCCCTTAACCCTTATTTTCCATATCCTGAACACCCACACCACAGATTGTTCACTAATTTCAGTTTGCTCACTATTTCTCTGTTATACACTCTTGTGATGTTCACACACATGCCTAAGGCTAGACACACACTTACACATCTGTTCTCATGTATCCTCTCTCTTTCCCTATAGATATATAATATGTGCATTGTTATATACACTTGTAATCTATATATGTATCCTAGTATTTTACCTATACATATTAGTTATCTATAGGAATGTATGAAATAAATGTAATATATATATATATACATGATACATTGTGAATATGATTGTATATATAAATATGGGATATTAGTGATGTGTTATGATATATGGGTGGGTTTGAATAGTGACTATAGGATAGAGGTTCCTAATAGACTATTAGTCATAGTCAAGCCTATTGGTTATGTGTATAGGCATGGCTTGGCATGGTATTGCCTAGTTTAGTCATAGTAAACCTAGAATAGTTTGGTTAGACCTAGATTAGACTAGTTTAACCTAGATTAGACTTGATTGACCTAGTTTGACTTCTAGGGTTGACCAGAGTTGACCAAGAGTTGACTTTGGTCTAGATTGACCTAGTTTCATGTAGAATACATTAAATTGCATTGTATTATCATTCTGGACTTGTTGTGACTCGTACTGTTCTAAATAGGAGCCAGACACCACTCCTCGGACAGTACTTTCATCTCAGACTTTCAGATAGCAGGCGAGTACATTCTCTGATCTTTTTATACCTGTCTGAATATATTCATGCTCTAGATTACTCTACATGATGCTGACACGTATCTTCACGGATTAGTACTATATGGATCCCTTCCTGAGATGTTATCCCTCTACGGGTGCATCGGGTATTTCATGTTCACGTACTTTTATCATGTGCATCAGGTACTCCTTGTACTCGTACTAGTTCATGTTTTTACATGTTCTCATGTGCTTTCACGTGCCTCATGTACTACTCATTACATGAGTTCACGTATCTTAGTTGTATTCATGTGCTTATAACGTAACTTGAATGGATCCTTGTGTATTGATTGGGGCGGGGTGAGTAGAATTGGTTATGTGATCACTATCTCCAGTAGCTGTATTCATGTGCCTCCTTATTTGTATTCATGTGCCCCTAAGCCGTTTACATAACCATTGTGCTCTAAATCACGTAGCTACTTACAGTCTCTACTATCATGTATTTACTTTCAGTTACAAAATATCTTCTGTTTACTCGTACTTCCTATTCAGCACTTCCTGTATTTTACTCTATTGCATGATTTATACTCCTAACCTGCTATGAACTGTTTTAGAGATATGTGCTCGTTTCCGTCCTGACTGGACCTGTTGATAAATTTTACAGATAGCTTGGAGGTTGCCTGCTAGCCTAGAGGAGACACATTAGAGGTTGTTTAGGTAGTTATTTTAATTGTCTGGAGTTGTATTTACTTTATGGATTACTGTATCTGAGTTTGGAGATTTGAGATGTATTTCTGGATTTGTGTATCTTAGACACTTAGATTTCTCTCTGTTGTACCTCTTTTGGATTTTATGTTTTATCTATCCTTATCATGCTCTACCTTAGATGTGATTGAGTCTGTATCTGCTATGTCACCCTTATTCGGGGAGTATAAACTGTTTAGCCTTATACTGTTAAATGCATGAGACCTAGGACAGCGTTTCTACCGTCGACACTGCGGCGTAGGCTAGACGTACCCACTTCTCATGTCCTTATTCTACGGTGCGGGTCGTGACACATTTTTAGTGGTAGCCCATGCAGGTCTAGGATATAAGTGTAGTGGTATTCGAACTAGAATATCGCTGCAGCCTGCAGTAGAAATTAGCATATGTTTGAAGGTACTCAATAACACTAGGAAAACTCCTTATCAGATTTCGTATATCTATTTTGCTGCTTATTGTCTTCCTTAGAATTTTAAACTGTCCTCCTTTGATTATTTCGACTCATTCTCAGTAATTGCTTCTTGTTTGATCTGTGTCTTCTGGATCGCCGAGAGAAGGTATTGAGGAACCAGGTGATACCCTTGTTACGCGTCGCATGGAGGCATCATTCTCCAGGAGAGTCTACCTGGGAGTGGGAGGATGAGATGGACGAGCGGTACCCCTATCTTTTTGGACCATGAGGTATACTTTTCTATCCTTCTTAGCAGTTAGTTTCGCCTTTAAATTTCGAGGACAAAATTATTTTAAGGGGGTAGATTTGTCACTACCACTTTTCTAGCTTGAGGGTATTTTGGTCATTTTTAAAATTTTAGAATTTAATTTGAATTATTATTACTATTTATAATTAATGTGATTTTTGAGTGATTTTTAGAATAATTGTTTTTGGTGTTTCAGAGACTTTGACTTAAGTTGACCTTGTAGACTAACCTAGTGGCTAACCTAGGTCTTGACTTTGTGTTTAGGATTTGAAAACCTAGGTTGACTTAAGTTCATGAGGATTAACTCATTGGGATTAATTTGGTGAAATTAGGAGCTAGTTTGATATAGAAATGGCTTGTGAAATCACAAGTCATTTTATGACTAATAGGCTTAATGGCCCATAGCCCACATCCATTGAACCAAGCCCTAACCCTAGGAATTCTGAATAGCCACTATGGTCAGCCCCTCCCCTATTTATATGCTCTTAAAACTAGGGTTGCCTCTTTAGGAAACTTTGCCATTTGGAAGAGGTGAGTCCCCATCCTTGTAAATCCCTAAAAAATCCATTTCTTCTCCAAATTCCTTCAAATAAATTGCAATAGAACCTAAATCCAACGTTCTTGCTGTTGGTATTGAGTTTTTGCAGGAAGGAAACAATTTGAGGAAGTTTGGTGGTTTATAGAGCTCTTCCCATTTGGGGATTTTGACCCATTGTTTACCTATCGGTATAATCCTCTCTAATTCATTTTAAATTTTGTAAAAATTCATTCTAGGTTGCCCTAACCCTAGCCTAACTATAGGAAAAGGGTTTCCCAAATTTTTATGTCGTTTCGTGTCCATTCTGGACACGTATCAGTGCATATTACTAGGTGTTTGATGAAATGCCCCAATGGGCATTTCGTGTGATTTTTGGGGTTTTGTTTGAATAGGAAATTAGATTTGGGTCTCGCTTACACATTTCTGTAGTTTGTGTCGTGTTTTAGTGTCGTGTCTAGGCTGCACGGACACGTGTACATACGGTCGTGCACACGCGCGCGCGGGCAGTTTTTCTTCCCTGCTGCTCGTGCACGATTTCTCTGTGCACAGAGGGTTTCGACCCTTGATTTTTGACATAGGGCTTGTGTCAATGACTGACACGAGGCTCGTAAAGTTTCACGAGTCCTCGTGTCATGTCGGACACGTATTCTCTTGCGCACAGTGCGTGTACTGTGTGCGTGCGTGTGCTGTGATTATATTCTCATGTTTAAATCGTTTTAAATGTTTTAGATTATGTTTTAATGAATGTTTAAGTCCTAAATATGTTGTGTAGTTCCTGTTTACATTAGGTGACATGTTAGTTTAGGTTTTGTTGAAATATTTGAGTCGAACATGGGTTTCTTGTGCTTTTTCTGATACACAGCAGAAATGGTATCCCAGTTTTATTCAAACCAGTTTAATTCCCTATTGTTTACTGTTTTCAATTGATATTGATTCCCTACAGGCTGTCAACAGATTAATTGAGTTTTGTCATCTTTTTAAACCTACTTAACACTGTTGTTTACATGTAATTAAACCTATAACTTTTTCTCCTATATAAACTCTATTGGTATGACAAATTTGGGTATGTTTCGATGTGATTTGATATTGATTGGGTCTTTGTTGATTCAGTAAAAATTGAGAATTCCTGTTGGACTGTTCTTTTGGTTTGTTTGAGTTGTTTGTGAATAGAAATCTGAGAATGAAGGAACTGTTAACTGGGAATGAGTTGGGTTCACCTTGTTTTATGAGATAGGGTTATGTGTATTATGGGCTGAAATCTGAGTTTTTGAACTGCTGGTTTGTTCCTTCTCTTTTTTTTGTGATCATTAAAATCTGAAATATTTAATGTATTAAGAAAACTGAGATTTTTCTCCTTAGTTAGCTATGTGTATGGTTCATTGAATCGAATTCCTTTCCTCCCAATTTTGAATTGTAATGAATTTCTGTTCATTAGTTACTTATATTTGGTTTCAATGTTCTTCTTAATAACTGTTATGGTTCACTTGAATTGATCCCCTTGTATTATATTGAAATGTTGGTTATCTTAGAAACCTGAAGTTGATTGTTAAAACCTGAGTTTGGATTGTTCTTGATTACTTAGTTGTTCCCAGTTTTTTTCAACATTAATCTGAGAATGTATTTTACTATGAGACTTGGGGTGTAACTGTTATTGGATAATGTTTTGGTTATAAACAAAATTCCTTTCCTTCCCTTTACTGTCACCAATGTACACCTCCATATTCCACATGTGTATACACTGTTTTCCCATTTGGCTGAATCCTTTTCCTTACTTGCTGTCACATAATGTACTGTGTTCCCCTTAACCATTGTTTTCCATATCCTGAACACCCACACCACAGATTGTTCACTGATTTCAGTTTGCTCACTATTTCCCTGTTTTACACTCTTGTGATGTTCACACGCATGCCTAAGGCTAGACACACACTTACACATCTGTTCTCATGTATCCTCTCTCTTTTTCTATAGATATATAATATGTGCATTGTTATATACACTTGTAATCTATATATGTATCCTAGTATTTTACCTATACATATTAGTTATCTATAGGAATGTATGAAATGAATGTAATGTATATATATATACATGATACATTGTGAATATGATTGTATATATAAATATGGGATATAAGTGATGTGTTATGATATATGGGTGGGTTTGAATAGTGACTATAGGATAGAGGTTCCTAATAGACTATTAGTCATAGTCAAGCCTATTGGTTATGTGTATAGGCATGGCTTGGCATGGTATTGCCTAGTTTAGTCATAGTAAACCTAGAATAGTATGATTAGACCTAGATTAGACTAGTTTGACCTAGATTAGACTTGATTGACCTAGTTTGACTTCTAGGGTTGACCAGAGTTGACCAAGAGTTGACTTTGGTCTAGATTGACCTAGTTTCATGTAGAATGCATTAAATTGCATTGTATTATCATTCTGGACTTGTTGTGACTCGTACTGTTCTAAATAGGAGCCAGACACCACTCCTCGGACAGTACTTTCATCTCGGACTTTCAGATAGCAGGCGAGTACATTCTCTGATCTTTTCATACCTGTCTGGATATATTCATGCTCTAGATTACTCTACATGATGCTGACACGTATCTTCACGGATTAGTACTATATGGATCCCTTCCTGAGATGTTATCCCTCTACGGGTGCATCGGGTATTTCATGTTCATGTACTTTATCTTCTGCATCAGGTACTCCTTGTACTCGTACTAGTTCATGTTTTTACATGTTCTCATGTGCTTTCACGTGCCTCATGTACTACTCATTACATGAGTTCACGTATCTTAGTTGTATTCATGTGCTTATAACGTAACTTGAATAGATCCTTATGTATTGATTGGGGCGGGGTGAGTAGAATTGGTTATGTGATCACTATCCCCAGTAGTTGTATTCATGTGCCTCCTTATTTGTATTCATGTGCCCCCAAGCCGTTTACATAACCATTGTGCTCTAAATCACGTAGCCACTTACAGTCTCTACTATCATGTATTTACTTTCAGTTACAAAATATCTCCTGTTTACTCGTACTTCCTATTCAGCACTTCCTGTATTTTACTCTATTACATGATTTATACTCCTAACCTGCTATGAACTATTTTAGAGATATGTGCTCGTTCCCGTCCTGACTGGACCTGTTGATAAATTTTACAGATAGCTTGGAGGTTGCCTGCTAGCCTAGAGGAGACACATTAGAGGTTGTTTAGGTAGTTATTTTAATTGTCTGGAGTTGTATTTACTTTATGGATTACTGTATCTGAGTTTGGAGATTTGAGATGCATTTCTGGATTTGTGTATCTTAGACACTTAGATTTCTCTCTGTTGTAACTCTTTTGGATTTTATGTTTTATCTATCCTTATCATGCTCTACCTTAGATGTGATTGAGTCTGTATCTGCTATGTCACCCCCATTCGGGGAGTATAAACTGTTTAGCCTTATACTGTTAGATGTATGAGACCTAGGACAGCGTTCTACCGCCGACACTGCGGCGTAGGCTAGACGTACCTACTTCTCGTGCCCTTATTCTAGGGTGCGAGTCGTGACATCATGTCATAACCTTGTAAAACATGACGAGCATGACATGGGTGAAATCGAACAATAAACGAGGAGAGGATACAGAACTGCTCCGGGAGCCAGGTTACAACCCTTATACCAAACAAGGACCGGGGTTGTAACCCTTCGCCAGAACCGGACAGGTCCCCTGATCATTATTGTTAAGGCAAGTATAATCACGATGATATATGATAAGATAGCCATGGCACTATTCAGATAACCAAGTTACAACCCTTAAATCAAATAAGGACCGGGGTTGTAACTCTTCATCTGAACGGAACTTAGTTTTTTCATCATTTATCGGTAAGTAAGGCACAGGAAATCAGGTCATGTTACAATCTCGTACATGATCAGGATAAGACCTAGCTGGGCTAAACTTCATCCAATCAATCACGGCCAAGCAATGAGTACGGATTGATACTTTAACTAACTAGGGTTATCACATGCCTAGTTACTAGCAAGATGCTATGAGATTATTCCAACTGCCGCAAGCCCTGCAGACCATCCAGGTTATCCAGGTCGAATACCCATTCATGAAGGTGGCAACTCTTGACAGTGTACTGGAAATGTGCCCTACTCATCGGCAGGCTACAAGTCCACTTGAGCGTCCAGATAACGGGATTGCTTGTAGCAGGGAAATCTTTTCATGACTACTAATTTATTATAGTTATTAACCTTAGTCAATTTTCAGTAGGTACCCCTGACCGTGGTATTCAGGGGTTCCATCCTAGACATGATGCAAGACAATACTGGTTCATTTGTACAAACACAATCGTCCACGGTGTCCAAGCCATTTATTATAGTCATGTCATGCAAGCCGTCGCACAGCTTTCAATAGTTACCATCTTACGTACTTGTCATATCTTGGTATGTTATGTCATGTCAAGCCACGTGCCATACCCTGCCATGTGCAATTATTAGCTCGGTCATATCAATCAATCCGTGATTTGCCAAGTTATGGAAAGTGCTATAACATAAAGTCAACCGGGTACACAAAGGGGCTCAAGGCTCTACGCGAGTGAGCCTCTACGCTAGGCCAAGGATCTCAAGCGTAAAGCTGCTCTACGCTAGCCAGAGCAAGGGAGAGAGAGCTCTATGCGGGCAAAATGTACGTGGGTAGGGGTTCTATGCTGGCTGGGTCATACGCAAGCAAAATTTCGCGAGCGTAGGAATTCTACGCGAGTAGAACTTTACGCACGCGAACACCCGAGCGAGATTCTACGCGAGCGAGAATCTACTCGAGCCAAAGTCTACGCGAGCGGGTGGGGCCGCTGCGTAAAGTTCGAAACAAACTCGGCGTAGAGTTCAAATACGCTAGCACGCAATTGCATGTGCGTAAAAGGGGCACAACACCGGCACGTTAAGACGTGAGTGTAAAATGCTGAATAATACGCTGGCACGCAACGCGTGGGCGTAAAAGGGCCAAAACTACGCTAACACGTTAGAACGTGCGCGTAAAACTTCGCCTTCTCCTATGGCCATGACAACCATGCGTAAAAACTCAGGAACTCGAGGAACTCCATCTCGACCAAGACTTAGTAAAATCCGGCCATCTCCAGACCAAACTTGCGTAAAAATCAGGAGGCCTACTACATGGAACTCTTAGTTTTCGAAGATAAGTCAGTTTAGAGGATCATAACCAAAATGATCAAAATACTAAAAACTTAGATCTACATGAAATGAGCCATGAAATTCGAAAATGCTAAGTACTAAAGTGACTTAGGATCTTGTGGAGAAGAAAATGGAAGAATAAAACTTGAGTTCCTCCATGAAGCAAGTTGCACTTGCCTAAATCTCCTGTTAGGTGGAAGAGAGTAATGGTGGAGAAGAAGAAGTAATGAAGAAGAAAAGTTAATGAAAGTAAATGAAGAGAGAGAGAAAAGTGGGCGGCTAATAAAGGAAGAGGGGTGGTAGGTGGGGTTGGTTCTCATAAAAACTAAGCCAAGCCGAACCATGCAAATCGAATCAAACCAAGATAAACCATGCAATGAGATATGCCATGAATCAAAATATGTATACGTATACCAAAATACGTAATACGAACCACGGTCGTTACACCTATGGGGTGAATACGATGTTGGGCATTGTATCCACACAGTTGCTATCCTGGAGATTTGCAGACGAGTCTTCTCCTGTAGGTTTGACCTGGGCTAAGTAAGCGTCAGCATTCTGGAGCGCTTCGCTCAATACGACACGAAGATCCTTGGAGAGCCTTAGGAGCTCGTATAATGACAACTTTACTGACGTATTAACCAATTGTACAAATATGTCGAAGTTGTAAGGCCTCTCCAGCCCTTGAGGTGCATCTTTATGGAGCGGCCTGTCGAAGCAGAATTCTTTTGGCTTGGCCCTGTCTGCCGATGGAGGCTGAGATGGCCCCAGAACATCAGTGGCGGGCAACGTTACTGGCTGAGGGTCCTCGACTGAACTACCCAGAGTGGGCTTGACTTGTGCCCAGATCGGGAACAACAGCCGCCGCCTCCTCAGCTTTGGCTGAAATTATATGGCAGGATCTGGACTTCCTGTCCTTCTTCTTGTTGGCTGGAGATGACACCGCTTGGGTAACTTCGGGCACTAAGTCTGGGTGCACCCACATGGCCTCTCCTCGTGACGTGGTGAGAGGTACCATGCTAATCGTCTGGTCTCGGATGGGGGGAAGATTAGTAATCTCCATCATTGCCTGGAGGATAGGTATTACCCCGTCTTGAGTACTTGTTGGAGAGAAGTCGCCGAACTGAATTGACACCATGTTCGCCGCCACGGTAACCTCTTCAAAGTCTAGCGACAGAGCTTTAGAGTCGATAAGACTCTGGATGTACCGCTTCAATTGAAAGTAGTCATGAGTGGCATGATGAACATAGCACTAAAAATGGCAGTATTTAGGGTCCTCCATCTCTGTCGCTCGAGGCTCGCGCCTTGGTGGAGGGAGTTGGATCATGTCCCCTTGTAAGAGCATGTCGAAGATAGGCTTGACATGACTATCTTCGAATGAGTAATTCACCTTGGGCCACTGAGCTTCTTCATGTTTTTGTTCATGCTTCTTGGTCGTACCGGCGACCATAGCCTATTTGCCTTTATTGTCCCGGTTATTGGAGGTGCCGTCAGTGTTGTTATTATTGGAGGTGGTACCAGGACGTTTGCTTTTGACCTCTCCATCCAGGATGTGTAATCCCAGCTGGCGAGCCTTCTTTAACTTAGCCTCCGTATTGGTGGTACTTATGATGAAGGTCGTCCAATCCCTGAATTGATCTTCACCCATCCCGAGGCTGATTGCGGGGAGCAACTTCTTCTGGCAGATTTTAATCAAGGAACTTTCAGGATTGTCTTGGGGGCAATCTCATTATAGTTTGGCGGAACCGTTCGATATAGTTCTTTGTCAGCTCCCTCTCCCCCTGAACGACGTCCATGAGGGATGGCATTGTTACATCATGTCCCACTTCGTAGAATATTTCTTGGAACATGTGCTTGAAGCCGTCAAAAGAATGGATGCAGTAGTCCGGAAGGTTGCGGTACCAGTCGAACGCGATTCCCTCCAATGCTCCGATAAACAATCATGTGAGGATGGTATCGCTATGCGACAAATGGTCGGTTGTGACCTCGAAATAAGTCATGTACCGACTAGCAGAGGACTTCTCGTCATACGAATCAATATGAAACGGTTTGTACCATGGCAGAAAAGGAACATCTCTCTACGCAGCGGGATACAGCTGCCGTATTCTGAGGTCTCGGGAGGAGTCTCGGGCATTGAACATTGCTCGAAGCTCCTAGAACTCCTTCCTTGCCTCCCTGGCTTCGTCGTTGCAGGTTGGGTCGACAAGACGGCCTTGATTTTGTCTACTGACTTGACCAAGGACAGGAGCATGGCTTCAAGTACGTCTAAACGTTGTCGGTCAGTAGGTGCTTCATGATCATCGTCGGCCATAAAGACTGTCCGTATGTGGGTAGACGTGAAAGGGATCGTAGCAGAGGTGCTCTCTGTGTCGTACCCTCGTACCAAGAAATTGTCGAGGAATATCGGAATGTCTTCCTCCTCGGACTCGGAAGGGGTGCTACCCCCTGTGCAGGAAGTCGCATCGTCTTGGCGAAGGTGGTCATCCTCAGGGACGTCCACGTCTGTTGCATAATTCCAGTAGATCGCTACCCCCTGTGTATGCTCTTGGAACACTGGGTTGTCGCATACTTTTAGGGAACTGCTACCCCTGGCCTTATCTACCCCCACGGAGGTCAAGGATGTACCCCCAAGTGTTGGGAGCTTCTTTCTGGATCGAGTGCCTAGATAGATACCCCCTATGGCTGTCGGTGGCAATCCTCCAGATGAGAGTTTCCTTGCAGTGCTGGCTAAGATTAGTGGGCTGGAAGAGCCTGTCTTCTTTCCTCCCTTGCCGGGAAGAACCTTCCAAGTTGAACTACAGGAGGCGAAAGAAAATTCCTCGTCTCCCAAAATTTGCACCTGTTCCTCATGTTATTGTCGGAAAGGTGCTGGCTGGTGCAGTCGTTGGAAAACGGACTGCCGATCTTCAGGTGCTGCCGACTTGTCGCATCAGCAGTTGATGATGACTTGGGTGCAACGACGTCCCGGGAGGGGCTCATCACATGCCAAGGTTGCTTCTTTCTCCTTGCGTTTGTGAGTAATCACCTCTTGCAAGTCGATTGCAAGCTGATCTACCTTTGCATCCAATTTGTGGACTCGGGTATCCCGAGCACACGGGTGCGTAGGTATCATGTTTGCTCCCTGATCTGTGGCTAGTAAAAGTACTTGTTCTCGATAGTTGGAAGGAGACTTTTGAGACCCACCCTATTCGTTAGCCCTGGGGGACTGGACACGAGTGGTTCTGTACAACTTTCTATCAGGGGCCCATATAACAGTTAACGGTGCCCGCTGACGGTCAGCAACTTGGACAGTTGATTGGGCTTATTGGGCCCGTACTGCCCTAGATTTCATCAATTTAGCACCTGAGGGCGCATCATAAGAAGTGTCCATATTGGAATATCCTACATTCTCAATGGGCCGCATAGAGTCGAGCTCGTATGAGAGACGGTCGAACACAGAGCTTCTGACAGGGCCGTATGAGACACTCTGTCTATGGCCAGGATTGGCTGTCGTATGCGCCAGTTTCCTGCGGCCGGAGTTGGATATCGCATGGGCGATCTACCTAAGGCCAGAGTTAGATGTCGCCTGGGCCATCTGCCTGCGTCCAGAGTTGGCCGCCACATGGGCCATCTGCCTGCGGCCAGAGTCAGCTGCCGCATGAGTCATCTGCCCATCTCTCTTATGCGGCCTCTTCCTCGTCCGCATGGATTTCCCTTTTTCCCCCCAAAACTCAGCATCGTAGTATTTTCCTTTGCTGGATTTGGGGACAGTGGGGTTCTTTGCGGTCGGAAGTAAGGCCGCAGGAGAGTCTTAATCACCGTCTTGGGCCGCAGAAGGAGCTTCTTCGAGAACTTGGTCGGGGGCTGTCATGACCCGCACCCTAGAGTAAGGGCACGAGAAGTGGGTACGTCCAGCCTACGCCGCAGTGTCGGCGGTAGAACGCTGTCCTAGGTCACAACATCTAACAATATAATGCTAAACAGTTTATACTCCCCGAATGGGGGTGACATAGCAGATACAGTCTCAATCACATCTAAGGTAGAGCATGATAAAAGATAGATAAAACATGAAATCCACAAAGAGATACAGCAGATAGAAGTCTAAGTGTCTAAGATACACAACCCAAAAATATCTCAAAATCTCAAATACAGTAATCCATAAATACAACTCAAGACAACTGAAAATAAGCTATAAGCAAAACCCTAGCTATCTATACAACCTCTACTGAGTCTCCTCTAGGCTAGCAGGCAACCTCCAGGCTATCTATAAAATTTATCAACAGGTCCAGTCAGGACAGGAGCGAGTACAGTACATCTCAACAGATCATAGCAGGTTAGAAAATATAATCATGAAGTAAAGTAAGATACATGAACTGAAGAAATACATTATGTAAACAGAGAGAGAACTGTAATAGAAATATCTACTATACATAGAGAACTAACAGTGGCTAGTGAGTCAGAGTACAATATAGACATGTAAATGGCATAGGAGATTCTGATGCTACACTACGGAAAGATTCTGATGCTACACTACTTGGTTAATATTCATATGTCTACTTCTACTCTCCCATACCCCCAATCAATACACAAGGATCCAGCCAGGTTATGTTATGATTCCATGCAATGGCCCACAAGGGGTGATACATGGATGCCCATAAATGGGTGATTCTAGGAATGTCCATAAATGGGAGATTCAAGGAGACTCTGTGATCATGAGAGTACATGTCACAAGTGATCAATGAACCAAGAAGCATAGTGATACACAATGTAAGTGAAACGCACAGAACATGTAATATCCGATGCTCCTGAAGGATAACATCTAAAGAAGGGATCCATATAGTACCAATCCGTGTTACCAACGTGATAGTATCAAGTAAAGTAATTTAAAGCAGGAAAATAATTCTAAACAGGATATAAAATGATCAGAGAATGTACTCGCCTGATAACCTGAACAACTGATAGGTATAGGGGTCCAACTGAAGCCACAGAGTCCTATTTAAAGCAATACAGGTTACAAGGTGTTTAAGTTGTAATAAATGAATCTCTACAAGCAATTTATATTATTCTAGGTTCTTCTAAGTCAAAACAACTCTAGGTCAACTCCGATCAACAATCTAGTCAAACTAGGTCAAGTGTTGACTTACAGTTGACTTTTGGTCAACTGGTCAATTCTGGTCAAACAGGGTCAATTCTAGTCTAATTATTAATGATATAAAGTGTACTTCGTTATTCGTACGTCGAAACTTACGACACGCAAATCGAGATAAGATGATTAACGGTAAGGTTAATAATCTTATTATAGTGATCCACGTGTCCGTCTTGCCAATTTCAGCGATGTAAGATCACTGGAATTGACTGATCTCAGTTCCGTTGTACTAATCCCGAAATACGAATATTATAAGAATTAATTATACTAAAAGGTGATACATAGAGAAACTATCTACAAACATTTTCGGATGATGAAATAAACATCACCAACGTGTCCAGAATGGTCAAATTAGCTAGGATAGCCTACCCATCGGTCCAATTTGGACACAAGGGCAAAAAGGTAATTTCGGGTGAAAACGGTATCCTTGTCGGAGCCGTTTTGTACCAAAAAATATGCAAGAAAATAAATCTACAAAATATAACAAATTATATGTCCACGAAACCAGAATGACGATACGAACCCAACGGTATATCCAGAATTGGATTCCGTTAACCTGATCTCAATTTGGTCCGTTGACCAGAACTTGGAATTCCGGTTTGCACGGAAATGCATGCCGGAACCAATGTTCTCAAAACTCAGCAAACTACATGTCAACGAGACCAGAATGATGATACGAACTCAACGGTATATCCGAAATTGGATTTCGATGAGCCGATCTCAAAATGACCTGTTGACCCGGATATTGGTATCCGACTTACACCGAAATGCGTGTCGGATCCAATGTCCACTAAAACCTAGCAAATTATATGTTAACAAGTCCAGAATGATGATACGAACTCAACGGTATATCCGGAATTGGATTCCGATGAGCCGATCTCAAAATGACCTGTTGACCCGGATATTGGTATCCGACTTGCACCGAAATACGTGCCGGATCCAATGTCCACTAAAACCTAGCAAATTATATGTCAACGAGTCCAGAATGAAGATACGAACTCAACGGTATATATGGAATTGGATTCTGATGAGCCGACGTAAAAATGTTCCGTTGACCCGGACTGTGGGATCCACTTTGCACCGAAATGCGTGTCAGGGCCCACGTCCTCCAAATCTAACAAATTTTATATGAAAGCATGCCAGAACGACGCCACGAGTCTACTGGTTGTGTCAAAAATGAAATCTGGAGTCCCATGTTCAAAAATGGAATTTTACAAGTTGAAAATTACGAATTCGGACGACCACTTTGGCGTCAAATTCAACCAAACAAACAAGCTTATAATGAAACGAAACTGGAGGGGTAGTAAGAGGGTTATACCAGCTTTGCACAGGAATTGGTAGCATTCCAAATGGAGCTGCGGTGGAGGAGGTACAAGCCGACGAAGTTGATTCCGCGAAACTGTCCAAAATTTATACAATTTAAACGGTCAACTTGGTGGCCAGTTTTGATGTAACAAACGATAAAATTAACGGACGAAAATTGACAGAAGTGAAGGTGGATATACCGAGATTGTGACGGAGCGAAGAAATTGCCGATCCAATGGTCGAATTTCTCGGAAATCGTGTACGAAGTTGCTGCGACGGAGCGCCAAAATAGACTTGATTCCGTGCGCGTCACGGCTGGAATTCGTACGAAATACACGAATCGGCTAGACGGCGCGTCCCGGAGGACGGTGGCCATCATAGGAAGATAGCCCAGGGGTTCGTCGAAGGAGGGGCCGCCCACGGCGGCGCGTGGCCGGCGACGACGGCCGTCGTGGCCGCTGCTACTGCCGCGCATGCTGCTGCACGTGCGGTTGCTGGCCGCTGCCGCTGCTGCTGTCAAACGGCGGTGCGCAGCCTGGCACGACGGAGGCGGGAAGCTCGTGGTGGATGGTGGTGGCCGGAGCGGCGAACTGGTGAAGAAGTGATCGGTGGTCGGTTAGTGATGGAGGTGGTGGCCGACGGCCTAGGTGGGTGGCCGGCCGAGCTCGGCCAGGAGGAGGGGAGGTCGGGCTCGGCCAGGTGGTGGTGTAGGCTCGGCCAAGGAAGAATGACCTGCTGTGTGTTTGTTGAGAATAATAAAGTGAAAAAGAGAGGAAAAGAATAATTGTGTGTGATAAAAAGAGGAGAGAGAAAAGCCAATCCTCAAATTTAGGGCCGGCCAGTGAATGAAAGGGTGGGAGGAAAGTTTTCATGTGGAATTGAATGTCTAGGATTAATTAGGAGGATCAAATAGCTAGGATTAATTAGGAATTGAATATTCTTAGGGATTTAATCCATAGAATATACACTCAATATTTGAAGTGGAAAACTAGGTATTGAATATTATTTTGGACAAGGAAAAATGAGGGCGTCATGAGAGTAGGAAACATGAAGCTGGGGTTGGGTTCAGTGAAGCCGGGTCGGGTCAAAATCGGACATGGCAAAATAATCGAATTAAAATAGGTATTGATAATCATGGGCAAATAAGTAGCATGTGGGGATTCCAATAAATAGGACACAACTGTCATGCGGGTAGTAGGCTCAATGTGGGCCATGTCCATATTTGGGGTTGACAGGTTTTGGTCAACAGGGTACCCACAAATCCATTTCAAAAATAAATGTGACACCGTGGGGCGAAATAAAATTGGGTCACGTGTCAGGAAAGTTGTGTGGAGCAAACAGAGCACAAAAGGGTGTGTCTGAGTAGGACATGAAGGTCATGGGTGAAGAGCGTCTCGAGTAGATCATGGATGATAAGTTGGTTTCAAGAAAATGACTGGTCTTGTGCTCCCAAATTAAAAGTCACGATAACGTGCTAATAATGATCAAGGAAAAGAGTGGAAAAATTAATTAATGATCAAATGGTCTAAATTGACCCGAAGTTCTGCGAAGCAAAAAGAGTACAAGGGAACAAGTTTGGATGGGACATTATATACCATCATGAAGGTAATCTTGTCCACTACAAAACTCATAAAGAAGGTTTCCAGAGTTGAACATCCCTGACACTCCAAATATCAAAGGCACGGGAAAGTACACTTAAAGATAATAAACAGAATAATTATTTATTAAAACTAAATCAATCAGAAAAATTAAAAAAATCAACCCAAAATTCATGGTGCTCACAGGGGCAACAGTTTTGTGCTTCGATATCCTATGGGCTCTCTTTGGGTTGGCTCGCTTCTGCGATGGGCTGGCGCTCCCTTTAGAGAGCATTTCTTCGAATGCTCGTTGGTCAAATCGAACCACGAGCATTTGCTGCGTGGAGCCGAGCTTGGACGCGTCAGATTGTATCACCAACTTTTCATCATAAGAGAAGGATGTCCCCGGCAGAGTCGCCATCTTATTTGCCATTAAATATCAAGCACAAAAAATTACAAATAAATTGAACTTGATTGCAAACTCGCTTGTACCAGAGAAAGCCTAGAAAGAAATCCTAGGAAACAATCTAAGTACAATTGTTTAGTTTTGATTCTGGGGGGGTGACGATAGAGGCTCGGGAAAGTGTAGAAACTCTACCTTACTCCTTGGACTATCTGACACGGTCCTTGCTCTTGAAGAAATTGCCCTTCGTAGGTTGCCAGCCTTTTGTATGGGTGTAGTACCCTGCTATTTATAGTAATATATGTTTTAAGCCACATAGATGGCCACGTGGCTACAACAGCACATAATGACCCGATCTTTGGCCGCCAGCTGGTGACTTGTTGAGATTTTGTTACAACAAATCTGGGTGGTTGAGACTTGGTCAGCTTGCCACGTGTCCTATCGCAAGATAGGATCAGTCTGCTTGAGTCATTTTGAGCTTCATAAGCCTTTCAGTGTTCGGCCATGCTGGGCCGCATAAGACTCATGCGGCTTGAGTCGCAGTCTCTCGTAGTCCGCATGTAGCTTGGGGACTTTTGAGCCACATAGATTATGTATTCTGGGCCGCATAAAGCTCATGCGGCTCAGATTGCAGTTACTCTCGGCTGCATGAAGCATATAGATTGAGCCGCCTAAGGTTCATGCGGCTCGGGTCGTAGTCTTTTTGGCCGCATGGCCATGTCCAGTCTGGTGTCGTAACATTTTGTCTGATCACGTCTTATCTTTTTTTTTCAGAGTGTCAGAGTTGTCGGAGCTGTCAGAGCTGTCAGTCTTGCCAATTTTGACAAAGTTTGTCAGTTTTATCAGAAGGGTTGATCAGTTTGGCCGCATAAGTAACTATTCTCTCTGCGGCTCAAAAATCAGTCTAGTGAAGGTGGGTCGCAGGGGACATGCTGAGTCTATCATGCGGCTCTTCTTTATGCGGATCAATTTGCTCCAGAGTACTCATGCGGTCAGTTGTGATCCGTATGAACCCCATATTTTCCATGCTTCTACACCCTTCATCTTCGGTCGATTGGAGCATCTGCAGTGGCTGGCTCTGGCAGAACCAGAACCCGATAACGATAAGATGCAATTATACCATTACACTACTCAAGCCAAATATCTCATCCAGAAAATGGGTTATGACTTGAACAGTGATAGAGGACTGAACTATGGCAAAGTCCAATGTCTTCCCTTACGACTTTATGCCCCGAAAGGAAAGTCCCCAAATTACTACCAACGTACTCGTCGGGGGTTGGGTTGCGTTATACCCACAGCAACGTCGGTGAGCTCTGAACCGGAGGTCCCGATGCATTCAAATTCCTTGGAATCTTCAACCTGGGAGTTTGATACCAGTATCAGCCAAGCCTTCAAAAAGGTACTGTATGTCAATGTGGTCTCCACAGATCTCCCAGTCGAAGATGAAGACCAAGTGCTTGAATATTTCGAAGATGAACCATGGGCTCAACGCTTTGGATTCAAATGGGAATGGCGCTTCGAACATCGCGAACCTTCCACTGAAGACGAAGTCGTCCAAGTCGAGCTAGGAGATGAGGTTTCCCCTAAACCCATCTTCATAAGCAGAAGCTTGACAGGAGAAGACAAATAATCTCTGATACAGCTTATCCGAGAATACATTGACGTCTTTGTATGGAGCTACGAAGACATGCCGGGTTTAGACCCGTAAGTCGCTATGTACCGTCTCAACATCTTATCCGATGCTAAACCTATCAAACAGCAACGGTGGTATTTTTGCCCCAATATTATGGATGCTATCGATGAGGAAGTCGACAACTCTTAGAGAGTGGCTTCATTCGCGAGAACAACACCCAGATTGGGTGGCCAACATTGTCCCAGTCACTAAGAAGAATGGAAAATTTTGGGTCTGCATAAAATTCAGGGATCTCAACTCGGCCTGTCCAAAAGACGAGTTTCCCCTCACGATCACCGACGTGATGATTGACAATACTTGTGGCTTCGAGCGTTTCTCCTTCATGGATGGTTTCTCAGGCTACAACCAAATCAAGATGTTTCCCGAAGATGAGAAGAATACTTCATTTCGGACTCCAAAAGGGATATACTGTTACACAGTGATGCCCTTTGGGTTGAAGAATGCGGGAGTAATATACCAGCGGGCAATGAGCACCATATTCCGTAAACACCTCCAAAAGATGGTAGAATGTTACGTTGATGACATTGCCGTCAAGAGCAAATAGAAATCTAGTCACTTGGACAACTTGAGAACATTGTTCGACTTAAAGCGGACACATCAACTAAAGATGAACCCGACCAAGTCATTTCTAGTTGTCTCCAGTGGCAAGTTCCTAGGCTTTATTGTCACGGCCAAGGATATTCACATTGACCCTGAGAAGACTAAGGCGATCTTGGACATGGCTCCTCCAAAGAATCTCTGTGAGCTTCGAGGACTACAAGGGCGCCTGGCATACATCAGAAGATTCATTGCAAATCTCTCTGGTCGATGCCAACCCTTCACCAAATTGATGAATAAAGGGGTTTCTTATGTATGGATCGAACAATGCCAGCACACGTTCGACGACATCAAGAAATACCTGACTAGTCCTCCAGTACTAGTAGCACCGGTCGTAGGGAGACCCTTCCTGCTGTACGTTCGAGCTATGGACCATTCTCTCGGTGCTCTGCTAGCCCAAAAAAGCAATGAAGGCCATGAACATGCAATCTACTACCTTAGCAGGACCATAATTGGAGCCGAGCATCGGCATAATCCTATAGAGAAGGAGTGTCTTGCTCTGCTTTTTACCATCCAAAAGACATACTACTATTTGGCCGGACAGACGATCCATGGGTCAATCCCCTCAGGGTCCTCATGACCAAGCCAGGGGTCTTAAATTCATGGTTAGCCACATGGGCGATACTTTTGACTCCTTATGACATGGTGTTCGTCCCACGAAAGGCAGTCAAGGGCCAAGCATTGGCCGACTTCTTGGCGGTACATCCTGTGCCAGAGACATCAAGGCTCTACGATGACATTCTCGATGAAGTCCTAGAGTCCAATACCGTCTCAGATAATTCAGTTTGGCGAATGGTCTTTGACGGCGCTTCAAGAACATGACCCAAAGGCGAGATCATTGTAGGGATCGGAGTGGTCCTTATCACTCCCGACGGCTTGGTCATCCACCATGCATATTCTTTTATGGAGTCATGTACCATAAAGGTTGCTGAGTATAATTCTCTCATCATCGGACTCCCGCTTGCTAAATAGATGGGGGTTGACTGCATCGAGGCCTATGGCGACTCGAAACTGATTATCAACCAGGTTTGAGGATAATACGAGGTCCGACATGAAGATCTGGCACCAAAACACTAGGCAACAATCGATATCATCTCTACCTTCACGTGGTTCTTTATAGAACACGTACCTCGATTGCAGAACTTGGAGGCCAACGCGCTAGCTGGCCTCGCCACTTCTTTAGCAGCTCCTGTTGGAACCCAATATACCATCATGGTAATGGACCGAGAGCTAGTTTGTCCAAAGAAAAATCTATATACGTGTCTGAGTTACTCAGTACAAATGGACACTAATGCTGACATTCGGGACTGGCGATTCCTGTTTATAGACCACGCAGTCTATGGGATCCTACCTGAAGACCTGAAGAAAGCTACTTCTGTCAAGAGACACTCTCCAGTTCTTCTACGACACAACTACCAAACTGATGTATTATCGTTCATACGACGGGCTTCTCCTGCGATGTTTATCCAAGACAGAAGCACAAGAAGAACTCAGAAAGGCGCACGATGGCACCTGTAACACCCAATTTTCCAGATGAGGGTAATTTTGAAATTTTGTAATTATAATTATTAATTATTTATATTTATTTCACATTATGATTTTTAGTGATTTTTAATAATTTTTAAACTATTTAAAAACTGCCTTAAGTCATGACTTGTGATTTTGACGTACTGCTAGTGAAACCCTAGAGACTGCATGACCTAGAGCCTAACCATATCAATAGGATGACTTAATTATCATTTTTAGACTAGGGGTAATTTGGTTATTTTGACTTATTTGAATTATTTGATGATTTATTGAATTGGTGAATTCTAGTTTGACCTCGACTTGTTGAGACCTAGTGGACTAGCCTAGAAGCTAACCCTAGCCATGGTGACCCTAGTCAAACTTAGGTTAACATACTTTTAGTCATTAGAAACTAATTTTGGATTAGGAGGATTAGTTTAGGTGAATTTAAGTCATGGCTTGTGGTTTCATGAAATGACTTATGGCTTAATGATTTGATTGATCATGACTTAAGCCCATGGGCCATTTAGTAAACCCTAACCCTAATTATTGAGCTTATGACCAGCCATAGGGATCCCCACCCTATTTAAACACTTGTTCATTAGGGCTTGCCTCTTTTTTATCATTCCAACACTTGGAGAAAAGAAAGGTATTTTTTCCCTTCCAAAAATCTCCAAAAATCCATTTTAATTCCTTTTTAATTCTAATTTCTTGCATTAGAACCTAATACTCTCCTATTGTCTGATTGTGGGGTTTAATCCTAGCTTTGGGATAATTTGGAAGCATTTGGCTTGCAAGGAAGAATCCCCCATTTGGAGCTTTTCCATGCAATTTGCACCTATAGGTAAAACCCTTTAAATTGCATTATTATTTTGATTTCTTTGCATATTAGGCTAGGTTTAGATGTCCCCTAGCTGTACCTCAAATTTGGCTGGATTTCGTGTCCGTTTGATGTCCGTATCGGACACGTATTATAGGGTATGTTAGGTATTCGACGAAATACCTCTAAGGATTTTATTTTCGATTTTTGCTAAACTAATTACATGTTTTCGAAGCTCTTGATGTGTAGATTAATTATTTTGAGGACTGAGCATGATTCGATGCACATTTCGTGTCCAAATCGGACACGTACCGCACGTATGGGACACAGCACAGGCCTCGTGCAGCCCCCTGCTGTTCGAGTGTCCTAGCGGACACGACACGAAACTAGACACCAAAAAAATTTATGGGGACGTGCGGGCACCCACTGACGTCACCCCCATAAAATTTCACGGGTTCTCGATCAGTGTGTGCGAAGAAATCAACCGCGCACCGATCTTGCACTGCTCGTACACGCTGTGCACGTCCCCTACATTTCGGGACTGACACAGGACACGACACTTCACTAGGACACGTGAAATTTGACGAGGTGATGGGTCCCATGTCTTACTAGACCCTCACCAAGTTTCGTGGCACTTGGTTGCGAGTCGAGGAAGTTCTCGAGCTCGCATCGAAATTCCCTAACACGCACACACGCCATTTCGAGCCACTGATACGGCCTCGTGTAGACACGTCGACGACACTTGGACACAGGGCAGGGTGTTCAGTCCCTAGCCCTATGTTCGCTCGACACGAGTGCAAGAGCACGTGGTGCCTCGAGCACTATGTCGAGCCCACGAAGGCTCGACATGGCTGCACGATGATTATTCTTTCCTGTTTTATGAGAATTTCGAATTTGGTTTTGGACACTATGTGTCCTAATTTATGGACACAAGACAACTTGTGTGACACAAATACATGTGCATGAATTATTACCACACACTAATTTGGCTTTGTATGGATTTCGAATGTTGATATAGGGTTTACCAATTTTCTGATACTATACTATCCAGAGTGTTCAGAATTTTAAAATGAGTTAAATGGACTTGGGTTTTCATTGATCCTAAGATTTGGAATTTGGGTTTATATTACAAATTGAATACTGATATGAATGTGGTATAGATTGATGGGTTACATTGATACAAAACTAAGATTTTCAGGACAGTGAACTGAAATTAAGTTGTTTTCATAAAACTGAAATGTAGGTTAAATCCTGAGAACAGTTCTTCTTCACACACATTGTTGAGATTTACACATATTTTTTTGATTGACACCTTACACTTGACACTGTGACACTTGAATTGGACACTGATACGATTGCTTTGGACACTAGGGTTGACTACTTATATTTGCACACATATTTATATACCGCTGTTCCTTAGTTAACATCTCATTAATCCTTGATCAGTCACCCATATGAGTATCCTGTATACTATGTGTTCAGTCATTTGAACATCTGCTAATCAGTCCTAAATCCTAATGCCATGTATCAGTCTCCATTACTCTTCTTATCCAGTCATTAACCTATATTGTCCAGTCCCTATCTCCACATCATAATAGCTAATGGATAGGGATAGGCTCAGGGATGGAATGTCTCAATTCCTATAAGTTCAGACCATAATGCCTTAGATATCAATTTTCCTTTTTTTTGTGTATCAGCCTTCATTATTTGGTCCAGTCCTTGATGTCTACTGACCAGTCCATGTCTTGGTATCACTTGACTGATACTCTAAATTCAAGTATCAGTCATTGGTTGGGTTGGTAGCAACCCACATTATTTCTTCCTCTTGATTCAGTTTCCCTTGTATCGTTTCCTTAGGTATTAGTTATGAGTCTAGAGTCAACCCAGTATTTGTCCATGTTAGTGCTAGTTCAGGTATTGAACTTTAGGTTCTGTCCATTATGTATGTTTCAGACCATGGTTGGTTTAAACAACTTATTTCAATGTTCAGTCCCTTGTAATTGTCCACTGTTCTCAGTTTTCAGCCACCATATTGTAGCCTACCATATTTCCTATGTGACAGCCCTTCATGTTGACAGTACTACTGGCACTATGGTTCAATATCCCTATTCCACCACACACACTCTTCCTATCATCCACACACACACTGGTATATACTTGCACCTATCAATAGTCACTGTTTTAGTCCTCTTCCCTTTCTATTGAATGATGAGTAATGTATTCTCAGATTTTCCTGCTATCCATTCAGATTTTTCCCCATTTATTCAGTCCCTTGTTTTGAGTTGAGTTACATATATGTGATTGTACACATATATGTTAGTCTCAATGCTATACATTATGTGTATGTTTGGGTCTTGAGTTGAGGGCTATTAAGTTCTTTTGTTCCCTTGGGGCATGGTAACTACATATAGTGAATATTTATGTGATGTATATAGGTACATGATATAGAGAGTGTGTGTCTTTGTGTCTTTGTGAGAGTGTGTGTTGTTATGTAATAGATAGAGTGATAGATAAATGAGGTTAGATAGTAGGTTGGTTAGTGTATGTTAGAGTTTTGATAGAGGGTGTTGGTATATATATATATATATATATATATATATATATATATATATATATATATATATATATATATATATATATATATATATATATATGCATCAATGTAATGTTATATATTAAGTGTGTCATCACACCTTGATTTTGTATGAATGGTTATATATAAATTACTTTCAAGTATCCATATGATGGTATATGTCAAATTTGATATTGAATGTAATGTTAGACATGAATAATATATGTATGCATATATGTAAGCAATGCACTATATGTATAGGCAATGTATGTTGAGAGTAGAGTGGATGAATATATGCAAATTGATGTGATGCAATGCAAGATATATATATGTAATATGTGTTCTCTGTGACTTGTGAGTGTGCTTGGTTGTTAGCCTAGGCTTGGTTAGGCTAGTGGGACTTGAATGGACTAGGATTGACCTAGTTGACCTAGACAGTTGACCAGGGTTGACTTAGAGTTGAGTTTGACCTAGATTGGCCTAAAAATCATGTAGATTTCATCATACACATCATTTGTCTTATTTTAAACACATTATAACCTGTACTGCTCTATTTAAGATACTGTGACTCCAGTGCAGACATCTGATATTGTACTACTCTTTTCAGAGTATCAGGCAAGTACATTCTCTGATAGTTCTCTTATTTATTTGCCAGTTACTTGTATTTCAGTTCTATTTAGTTTTATGTGATTCTCTGATACAACACGTATGGATATTTTGGATTCATGTATGCGACACACATACCTTACTTATCTGGCCTCTATTACTGGAATCACTGAAATTATTCCGAAATCTATTTCTGGAATCATCATATT
Organism: Iris pallida; assembly: GCA_029216955.1. Lineage (NCBI taxonomy): Eukaryota > Viridiplantae > Streptophyta > Magnoliopsida > Asparagales > Iridaceae > Iris > Iris pallida. The sequence continues at coordinate 25,501 of JANAVB010009485.1, forward strand.
TTGGCTAGACTCATCTCGATTCTCGTGTCAAATTCTGGATTCATTTGTATTGCGGGGCGGGGAAATATTGAGTAAGACATGTAGACATACCCCAAATCTGGAATCTCCAACTGGAATCTACTGGAAGCATAGCCATCTCTCGCCTGATCAGTGAGAGATGTGCCTGATTACCTACAGCCATTTACATGTCGATCTCAGTATTTTAAAATACATTATTAGAGTATAGCTGGTCTCACCTGGATTCTTGATTACTACCTAGAATCATCTTGTACTGGATTCATCTTGTATTAGATTCATCTCGTACTGGATTTACATAGGTTTTATACTTGTTACATTTGCTGTCTGGACTTATTATGTTACTTTAGTTCAGCTATATTTATTTTACAGTCTTTATTGCTATCATTCTTCTCTTGTTTTAGTTACTTTACTTTCCTTGTATCTTACTGCTTCTCTATACTACCACTTAAATATAAACTGCCATATTCATCAATAAAACTGTTTATAACTGCTTTATAGTTCCCTGTCATTACTTGGGTTTTCTTGATGAGTTGTACTCGTTCCTGTCCTGACTGGATCTATTAAAATTTTATAGATAATTGTCCTGAGGACACTTGCCTACATATTATGGAACCGGAGACAGGATGGCTACCTTTGGCCCCGACACTCAGGAGTGATCAGGATTTAGTTTAGTAGACTAGCATATGTTTTTCTATGTTAAACTTGTTGTAGTGGATTGAGACTTGTGTAGTATTTGAGATTGTTGAGAGTTGTTATTTTAGTAGTTGTCTTCTATTCTTAGTTATTTCTTCTGTGTTATCTTATCGTGCTTAGACTGTGATTGAGTTACGATATCTTATACTTGTCCTTCGTTCGGAGTTGATCATGATGAGTACATTATTTATTGCGTGAGTTGATGGTTAGATAGTGACCTAGAACAGCGTTCTACCGCCGACACTGCGGCGTAGGCTGGGCATTGTTACGTGCTCGTACCCTTACAGTGGGTGCGGGTCATGACATGTTTTTAGTGGTGGCCCATGCAGGTCGAGAGTCGCATTAGTTCGATATCGTGGTGGTACGACGACTTAGATGTACTGCTGTGAGCCTGCGATAGGATTGAGAGATAGGCTTTATCGGAAAGGTACTCAATCACAGTTAGGACTACTTGAGAAGATTCTTAGGATGACCCTTGAGAATCTCATTATAAACTATCTCAAAATTCGATTCTGACAGTATCTGTCTATCTTCCTTGATTCATCGTTGAATTGATTCTTGGTATTCATTATTGACTTGATTTTCTACCAAGATAGCATTATGGGCTAGGTTGCCTTAGTCATGGAAGATAGAGTCTTCTACAGCCATATCAGCTGGTTGGGCGATGAGATAGAGTCTGATTTTGGATGTATTTCTCGGATATGGGAATTTAAAGTTTTTGCAGCCAAGCTAGCGGCAATACGAAAATTTTAAATACCATGATTCTAGATGTATGTACATTAGTTGTGGACTCTATGGATTATCGCAGTCATACTTACTGGTGTGACGAGGATTCTGGTGACATGGTTCTGGATAGACGGGTATGATTATTAGATTGCAGGATAGATACCATATAGATGGTACCCTAGAGAATTTGAGTGGAATATCAGGGTGGATATTACTTGAGTGTCAAGGATTAGATAGAGGGAGCTAGGCCACCTGTAGTGCAGCACCGTGCCCCGCACCAACAGAGGGATACACCCCAGAGGGGCAGGGCTTCTGTGCTGACAGTCGAGTAGACCGACGCTACGGGTGACGGGTTAGCAGGTCTGTCTTCCTGTTCTTCTTTCTATCTTGTTGTGTGATTCCATTATTACCTGCCAGGATATAGTTGTGATTGCTAGATAGTGTTGCTACCCCGTTCGAGACTGTGAAATCACGACCAGTAGGACTGTGTTGCGTGTTATCCTTGACTTTGATTGTTGGGGGTTTGACATAGTAGGGGTACGATCATCTTAATTTCGAGGGCAAAATTTTTCTAAGGGGGGTAGGATTGTAACACCCAGTTTTCCAGATAAAGGTAATTTTGAAATTTTATAATTATAATTATTAATTATTGATATATATTTTACATTATGATTTTTGGTAATTTTTAATAATTTTTAAACTATTTAAAAACTGCCTTAAGTCATGACTTATGATTTTGACGTGCTGCTAGTGAAACCCTAGAGACTGCATGACCTAGAGCCTAACCATATCATTAGGATAACTTAATTATCATTTTTAGCATAGGGGTAATTTGGTCATTTTGAATTATTTGAATTATTTGATGATTTATTGAATTGGTGAATTCTAGTTTGACCTTGACTTGTTGAGACCTAGTGGACTAGCCTAGAAGCTAACCCTAGCCATGGTGACCCTAGTCTAACTTAGGTTAACCTACTTTTAGTCATTAGAAACTAATTTTGGATTAGGAGGATTAGTTTAGGTGAATTTAAGTCATGGCTTGTGGTTTCATGAAATGACTTATGGCTTAATGATTTGATTGATCATGACTTAAGCCCATGGGCCATTTAGTAAACCCTAACCCTAATTATTGAGCTTATGACCAGCCATAGGGATCCCCACCCTATTTAAACACTTGTTCATTAGGGCTTGCCTCTTTTTTATCATTCCAACACTTGGAAAAAAGAAAGGTATTTTTTCCCTTCCAAAAATCTCCATAAATCCATTTTAATTCCTTTTTAATTCTAATTTCTTGCATTATAACCTAATACTCTCCTATTTTCTGATTGTGGGGTTTAATCCCAGCTTTGGGACAATTTGGAAGCATTTGGCTAGCAAGGAAGAATCCTCCATTTGGAGCTTTTACATGCAATTTGCACCTATAGGTAAAACCCTTTAAATTGCATTATTATTTTGATTTCTTTGCATATTAGGCTAGGTTTAGGTGTCCCCTAGCTGTACCCCGAATTTGGGTGGATTTCGTGTCCGTTTGGTGTCCGTATCGGACACGTGTCATAGGGTATGTTAGGTGTTCGACGAAATGCCTCTAAGGATTTTATTTTCGATTTTGGCTAAACTAATTACAAGTTTTCGAAGCTCTTGATGTGTAGATTAATTATTTTGAGGACTGAGCACGATTCGATGCACATTTCGTATCCAAATCGGACACGTACTGTACGCACGGGACACAGCACAGGCCTCGTGCAGCCCCCTGCTGTTCGAGTGTCCTAGCGGACACGACACGAAACTAGACACCACAAAAATTTGTGGGGACGTGCGGGCACCCACTGACGTCACCCCCACAAAATTTCACGGGTTCTCGATCAGTGTGCACGGAGAAATCAACCGCGCACCGATCTTGCACTGCTCGTGCACGCTGTGCACGTCCCCTGTATTTCGGGGCTGACACAGGACACGACACTTCACTAGAACACGTGAAATTTGACGAGGTGATGGGTCCCATGTCTGACTAGACCCTCACCAAGTTTCGTGGCACTTGGTTGTGAGTCGAGGAAGTTCTCGAACTCGTATCGAAATTCCCTGACACGCACACACGCGATTTCGAGCCACTGATACGGCCTCGTATCGACACGTCGACGACACTTGGACACGGGGTAGGGTGTTCAGTCCCTAGCCCTATGTTCCCTCGATACGAGTGCAAGAGCACGTGGTGCCTCGAGCACTGTGTCGAGCCCACGAAGGCTCGACATGGCTGCACGATGATTATTCTTTCCTATTTTCTGAGAATTTCAAATTTGGTTTTGGACAGTGCATGTCCCAATTTATGGACACGAGACAACTTGTGTGACACAAATACATGTGCACGAATTATTACCACACACTAATTTGGCTTTGTATGGATTTCGAATGTTGATATAGGGTTTACCAATTTTCTGATACTGTACTATCCAGAGTGTTCAGAATTTTAAAATGAGTTAAATGGACTTGGGTTTTCATTGATCCTAAGATTTGGAATTTGGGTTTATATTACAAATTGTATACTGATATGAATGTGGTATAGATTGATGGGTTATATTGATGCAAAACTGAGATTTTCAGGACAGTGAACTGAAATTAAGTTGTTTTCATAAAACTGAAATGTAGGTTAAATCCTGAGAACAATTCTTCTTCATACACATTGTTGAGATTTACACACATTTCTTTGATTGACACCTTCCACTTGACACTGTGACACTTGAATTGGACACTGATACGATTGCTTTGGATACTAGGGTTGACACTTATATTTGCACACATATTTATATACCTCTGTTCCTTAGTTAATATCTCATTAATCCTTGATCAGTCACCCATATGAGTGTCCTGTATACTATGTGTTAAGTCGTTTGAACATCTACTAATCAGTCCTAAATCCTAATGCCATGTATCAGTCTCCATTACTCTTCTTATCCAGTCATTAACCTATATTGTCCATTCCCTATCTCCACATGGTAATAGCTAATGGATAGGGATAGGCTCAGGGATGGAATGTCTCAATTCCTATAAGTTTAGACCATAATGCCTTAGATATCAATTTTCCTTTTTTTTGTGTATCAGCCTTCATTATTTGGTCCAGTCCTTGATGTCCACTGACCAGTCCATGTCTTGGTATCACTTGACTGATACTTTAAATTCAAGTATCAGTCATTGGTTGGATTGGTAGCAACCCACATTATTTCTTCCTCTTGATTCAGTTTCCCTTGTATCGTTTCCTTGGGTATTAGTTATGAGTCTAGAGTCAACCCAGTGTTTGTCCATGTTAGTGCTAGTTCAGGTATTGAACTTTAGGTTCTGTCCATTATGTATGTTTCAGACCATGGTTGGTTTAAACAACTTATTTTACTGTTCATTCCCTTATAATTGTCCACCGTTCTCAGTTTTTAGCCACCATATTGTAGCCTACCATATTTCCTATGTGACAGCCCTTCATGTTGACAGTGCTACTGGCACTATGGTTCAATATCCCTATTCCACCACACACACTCTTCCTATCATCCACACACACACAGGTATACACTTGCACCTATCAATAGTCACTGTTTCAGTCCTCTTCCCTTCCTATTGAATGATGAGTAATGTTTTCTCAGATTTTCCCCCTTTCCATTCAGATTTTTCTCCATTTATTCAGTCCTTTGTTTTGAGTTGAGTTACATATATGTGATTGTACACATATATGTTAGTATCAATGCTATACATTATGTGTATGTTTGGGTCTTGAGTTAAGGGCTATTAAGTTCTTTTATTCCCTTGGGGCATGGTAACTACATATAGTGAATATTCATGTGATGTATATAGGTACATGATATAGAGAGTGTGTGTCTTTGTGTCTTTGTGAGAGTGTGTGTTGTTATGTAATAGATAGAGTGATAGATAAATGAGGTTAGATAGTGGGTTGGTTAGTGTATGTTAGAGTTTTGATAGAGAGTGTTGGTATATATATATGCATCAATGTAATGTTATATATTAAGTGTGTCATCACATCTTGATTTTGTATGAATGGTTATATATAAATTACTTTCAAGTATCCATATGATGATATATGTCAAATTTGATATTGAATGTAATGTTAGACATGAATAATACATGTATGCATATATGTAAGCAATGCACTATATGTATATAGGCAATGTATGTTGAGAGTAGAGTGGATGAATATATGCAAATTGATACGATGCAATGCAAGGTATATATATGTAATATGTGTTCTCTGTGACTTGTGAGTGTGCTTGGTTGTTAGCCTAGGCATGGTTAGGCTAGTGGGACTTGAATGGACTAGGATTGACCTAGACAGTTGACCAGGGTTGACTTAGAGTTGACTTTGACCTAGATTGGCCTAGAAATCATGTAGATTTTATCATAAACATCATTTGTCTTATTTTAAACACATTATAACCTGTACTGCTCTATTTAGGACACTGTGACTCCAGTGTAGATATCTGACATTGTACTACTCTTTTCAGAGTATCAGGCGAGTATATTCTCTGATAGTTCTCTCATTTATTTGCTAGTTACTGTATTTCAGTTCTATTTAGTTTTATGTGATTCTCTGATACCACACGTATGGATATTTCTGGATTCATGTATGCGACACACATACCTTACTTATCTGGCCTCTATTACTGGAATCACTGGAATCATTCCGAAATCTATTTCTGGAATCATCATATTTTGGCTGGACTCATCTCGATTCTCGTGTCGAATTTTGGATTCATTTGTATTGTGGGGCGGGGAAATATTGAGTAAGACATGTAGACATACCCCAAATCTGTAATCTCTAACTGGAATCTACTGGAAGCATAGCCATCTCTCGCCTGATCAGTGAGAGACGTGCCTGATTACCTACAGCCGTTTATATGTCGATCTCAGTATTTTAAAACACACTATTAGAGTATAGCTGGCCTCACCTGGATTCTTGATCACTACCTAGAATCATCTTGTACTGGATTCATCTTGTATTAGATTCATCCCGTACTGGATTTACATAGGTTTTACACTTGTTACATTTGCTGTCTGGACTTATTATGTTACTTTAGTTCAGCTAGATTTATTTTACAGTCTTCATTGCCATCATTCTTCTCTTGTTTTAGTTACTTTACTTTCCTTGTATCTTACTGCTTCTCTATACTACCACCTAAATATAAACTGCCATATTCATCAATAAAACTGTTTATAACTGCTTTATAGTTCCCTGTCATTACTTGGGTTTTCTTGATGAGTTGTACTCGTTCCTGTCCTGACTGGACCTGTTAAATTTTTTACAGATGATTGCCCTGAGGACACTTGCCTACATATTATGGACCCGGAGACAGGATGGCTACCTTTGGCCCCGACACTCAGGAGTGATCGGGATTTAGTTTAGTAGACTAGCATATGTTTTTCTATGTTAAACTTGTTGTAGTGGATTGAGACTTGTGTAGTATTTGAGATTGTTGAGAGTTGTTATTTTAGTAGTTGTCTTCTATTCTTAGTTATTTCTTCTGTGTTATCTTATCATGCTTAGACTGTGATTGAGTTACGATATCTTATACTTGTCCTCCGTTCGGAGTTGATCATGATAAGTACATTATTTATTGCGTGAGTTGATGGTTAGATAGTGACCTAGAACAGCGTTCTACCGCCGACACTGTGGCGTAGGCTGGGCGTTGTTACGCGCTCGTACCCTTACAGTGGGTGCGGGTCATGACAGTACCTGCGGAGCCCATCAGCTTGGTCCTAAGTTGCAAGACCGACTACGTCGCATGGACTACTACTGGCCGACTATGATGGCAGACGCTGTTAATTATGCAAAGAAGTGCCGGGTTTGCCAGTTGCATGCTGACTTCATCCACCGACCTTCGGAGTTCCTACACCCCACGGTGGCCATCTCATCATTTGAAGCATGGAGAATGGATATCATCAGGCCGATCAGTCCACCATCCTCCAAAGGACACTGGTTCATCCTCGCCATCACTGACTACTTTTCTAAGTGGGCGAAAACGGTACCCCTGGCCGAAGTAAAAGCCTCGAACGTGATCAGCTTTGTCAAGCATCATGTCATATACCGCTTTGGAGTTCCCAGAAGGATCATCCACGACAATGGTCCCCAGTTTGTGAGCCACGCTTTTCATCGGTTCTGCGATAAAAATCGAATACAAAACGTGGCATCAACGGCTTACAATCCTGCAATGAAGCGGACTAGCCGAAGCATTCAATAAGACTATCGTCAAGCTACTCAAGAAAGTCGTTTCTTCTAATAAGCGCGACTGGAATGAGAAGCTCGGCGAGTGTATGTGGGCTTACCGTACAACCATTCAAACACCTATGGGCAACACACCATTCTCTCTTGTTTATGGAAGCGAGGCAGTGCTTCCCCTGGAGATACAGATCCCGTTTTTACGGGTAACTATCACCAACCAGCTGATCGACGAAGATGATCAACGCCGACTGTTGCAAGAATTAGAGGTGTTGGATGAAAAGCGTCTGCTAGCTCAGCAACGAATCGAGCTTTACCAAGCTCAAATTTTTGGGACCTTCAACAAAAAGGTTCGGGAAAGAACATTTCAAGTAGGCGACCTCGTCTTATCAGTTCGGAGACCGATAGTGATGACTCACAAGACGGCTGGGAAGTTCGAGCCCAAATGGGACGGACCGTTTGTCATAGATACGGTCTACTCCAATGGTGCCTACCGACTGGACAAACCTAATGGTGACTTGCTAATGATGCCAATCAATAAAAAGTTCCTGAAGAAATACTCTGTCTGAAGTTCAAACCAGCATAGGCACCCACATCCCCTGTGGGTGTTCCTGGATTCTGTTCAAAGAATTCACCCCTTCTATAACCACCCCCAATAGACAAAACTTTTCACGTCCATACTACCTCTGAATTGTTTTTCTACACCCTAAACGAAGTTCGCGTCTACCACGTCCATATTACATCTGTGCAGTCGTTTCTTCTATGATAACCTTGTATTGTCATAACTATCTAGAACATATTTCACGTCCATACTACCTCTGAATTGTTATTCTACACCTTAGCAAAGGTTTTGCCTACCATGCCCATATTACCTCCGAGTAGACATTCCTTCCATGACAATCCCCCATGCTTGTCATAAATCTTTATAGAACCTTTCACGTCCATATTACCTTTGAGTCGTTCTATACCTTCGTAGAGTCTATCCTTGCCATATCCATATTACCTCTGAGTATGGAAAGTTCTTCGACAAAAAATTCTATGTTTATCATGTCCATATAACCTCTGACTAAACACTCTTTTTCTAATGGAGTTATCTCCATCCCCTCACGTCATACTACCTTTGAGGGAATTCTTATTCTTGTACAAGAAAGTTCACAACAAAAGAGAACAAACAGAGAAACAAAGCCAAAGTTTTCATTTATAAAATGGAAAAGGTTTTCCTTCTTTGGTTACACAAAAAGTCTCCTAAAAAAGGGATAGGCAAGACAAGAAGACAAAAAGAAGTCAAAACTTAGAAGACCGATGCATATGTCCATCTAGTCGGCTCCTCAGAACAATAATCTGGGGCCATCCAATGCTTGGGCTCGACGCTCGGCCTTCTGACGGCGAGTGGATTCATCTTCAATAGGAGACAGGTTTTGGCGTGCAAGAGCCAGTTCCGCCTAGCGCATACCAATACTCTCCTTCTCTCGGGCTAAGGTCTCGGAGCGCTCATGAAGGGCCTCTTCCTCATCCCTCAACTTCTCCAAATCGCTCTCTGCAAGATCCAAAGTCTCTTCTAGCCTCCAGATCTGCTCTCGGAGGGCCTTGTACTGATCCTCCGCGGCTGCGTGACGACATTCACGAGCCTCTTCTGCGTCGGTTATCTCTTCGATCACAATCTCAACCTCGGCCAGCCTGTCAGTCAAGGCCCGATGTTTCTGCTCATGCTGGGATGCTTCGGAAGCCATCTTCTCTAGCTCCGCAGCAACTAGGGTCGAAAGACCGCGCTCGAGATTTTGAATCTCTAAGACAGTGTCTCCCAACTCGGCCAGCAGATCGTTAATCGCGACTGTCGTCGCCTCACACTTCGGATATTTGCGTAAGGCCACTAACTGGGCACTCACTATACACTGGGCCTGCCTAAGTGACAGGTTATTTCGTAGGACACCCTCAATCCCATGCATCAGAGCATGATGAATGGTGCTCAGAATGAGATTTGTATAATACGCATTGTCGGCCAAACTTATAGGGGTCACCGTAGAAACTATGACGGAGGGTCCTGGGGCAGTAACGGCAGCCGACACATGTCTAGGTATTACAGATGGTGCCATAGCCGTGGCAGATTTTGTAGGTAGTACAAAGGCGGAAGGAGCGGCTGGCTCTTCAGCAAGCTCCCTCACTCATCCTTCAACCATATACGCAATCGAAGCTGCATCACCTGGAACCTGAGCAACCTCAGCAGTCGACTCTTCGACAGTCACTGTAACCAACTCCTCGTTGGCCTTCCCAACCGGTGCTTCAACAGCCGGTTTATCCATAATCTTCTTGACCGAGCCCATAGAAGGTGCCACGAGGATAACCTCTTCAGACGCCCTGGAGCGACTGCGTTAAAGGATTCTTCAACTGGTTCATCCGCAGTCTTCTCGACCGATTCTTTCCCGGCCTCCTCGTTCGGGCTCGTAAGGGTTTCATCAATAGGCTAATCAAAAGCACTGTCAATAGCCGTCATAGTAACCGCCTTAGCTGGAACCTCAGCAGTGGCCGTATCGCCTCGGCCAACTAGCTCGTCAGCAGTTTCTATATTCTTTGCAACCACCACCCGAGGTTGAGGTAAGATGTACGCTAGGGCTAAATCTTCCAACACCGGCCCCTTGATGCCTTCATAAGGAGGAGGCTCCCGGAATGAACCAACGGATACGCCTCCAGCACCCTCAGCCGATTGATCCGTCTCGAGCCCAGGCTCCCTGACTGCGCTTTCATGAAACGCAAGACCAGCCTTCGATATAACCACTGGTCTATCCGTGGAAGCCACTTTTGGATGCGAAGCCTCGAACTTTGGGTAATCGCGAGTCTCATATTCAAATGAGGCAGGCGAAGGAACCTCCTAAGGGACATAATCGTCCTCGGACGTCCCCAAGTGCTTCTTCGCCTACACAGTAAAATAGGGATGTATGAAAAAGCTGCAGGTAAAAATCCAGATCAAAAGAAAACCGAAATATACCTGTGAAGTCGAGGCAACAGGCGGTGCGCTAGGCTGCAAGGAAGATCGACCTTTAGATGCCACCCTCTTAACCTTTTTACTAGGAGGAGGGTTTGCCGTCGGATGAGCTCGACGTTTCAATGAGGAACTCAGGGAGCCGTATCTTCCCTTCGCTCCCGAGAAGCGCTAGAATCATCAGAAGACCCATCTCCTGCAACTTCAAGCACTTGAGTGGCCACTGGGGCCTCTCAAACTTTGTACCCACAATGAAGCTCCACCCCCGATCATAACCTGGCGAGAAGTTTTTCACCAGGCAATAGAACTTTACGACCAAATACAGGATATGGGGCTCCCCATGCACCTCAGGGAGCGTAAATGCCATCCCGATAGATTTGGCGTTGTAATAACCCCATGCGTGGGCGCCGTCTAATATGCTGCCCTCGTAGCCAAGACACGGGCTTGTATTGTTCACCATAGTCTGGCTATATCCAAACTGTCTCACAAAGCGGCTTGGCAGATAGGGCTCCAGGTATACCTTGTTCTGACTTCGGAACACCAGGTGCGAAGGATGGATAGATAACAGCCAGCGAAAAGCACCAGTAGTTAGCTCGTCTCCTTCTCCAGCCCTCTCAACCAACTCATCACCCGCTTGATGGCCGCCATAGAAAGGCGAGACCCTGCTGAAGCTATAACCATCCAGACGGTTCAAGGCCCGTCTATAAGAAGGTATGCCGTTATGAACCCACTTCGCCTGGGAGTAATTATGCAAAAGCGCGTCCCCCTCCTCATGTTCGTCTATGGTGGCAGAAACAATTAGGCCAGCATGGTGCAGTGCCAACCAGGCCATCAAATAGTGATAGGGCAGCTCCTCCCGAGGGAACTCGCTATCACACCCACGATACTCTATTATCGCTGAGAGCCCTCGCAAGCCTTGAAGGGTGTTGCACACCATGGCAGGTAGCAGAGCGAGGGAATGCCTGAAGGCCAATCTCACAGCTGGCATGATGACCTCCCTACTAAGCCGTCCAACAGAGCCTGAGCCTCCCGGTACCACGGCCTTCTGCAGCTACATCATCAGGAAGGCAGCTAACGTAGCTTTCTGACTCGCAGGAGTCAAATTCTGGTAAAAATAGCTACGAAACGTGGAGTTAGGCTTTCCCTCATCATCAAATTAGGGAGCTAACGTCTTTGCCTTCGCCGCCAAATCTTCCACCTCGGCAGTAGTGTGCACCTTGAGGGTGGTAAAGTGAGCCGTTACGCGTTCTGATGGCGCCTCGCTTAAGAAATACTTTCTCCACGCATTGAAGTGGGGTTGACCCTTTGTAGAGTCTTGACGTACGCACACCTGATGATGGCAAAGTATTTCCTTATAAACAGCCATCATCTCGGGGTGCTTACTTTTCAGCCCCGTGAGCTCCTCTGGACTAGAAAAGTATTCTTCTTATGGGTGCTCCCCCCAAGGAAGTTTCGAGATAGCGAACATCTCATGAAGGGCCAACCCCATCTCTACACACAACATAAAAAAGTCATTGTGTGGTGGTTGTATAGCTCCAACAAAGCCAAAAATTGGGACTGATTGATGGCGATCCCGTGCTCAGTCGCCTTTATGGCACGACGTAAGCTAGTACCACTGTGACTCCCTAAACCAAATTTTAGTGCATTTTAAATTTTTCTTAAATTGCTATTTGGAAATCTCAATATTGCTTTCCACTTATTTTTCTTTAACAAAGTTTACTAATTTTTCTGTAATAATTTTTTTTTGGACTTCTAAGTAAGCCTGGATAACAATTGAGTTTGGCCTACTACGAGTAGCTGCTAGTAGGACTTCACTTGTATAATATTGGATTTATTATGATATGATAATCTTAAATAATGGTAAACTCTCTTTAATCAAATTTTTAAACATTGGTTTCTATTAATTGAGTCTAATTTAGTTAATTAGTGGTTAAAGTTCTACTTGATGGTTATATTATTAATTAAGTTTTAGTAATTTTTGAGGCTGATATTTTAGCTAATTGAATTTTCTTACTAACAAGCATTGATTTATACCACTAGAGAGAAGGGCTTTAATTACGAAATATGTTATTAACTAATCTTATAACTAATATTAGCCTTATGTTTGAAGGAGAGGATTAGGACAGATTTATGTACTAATAGGTTAAATAATCTATCTTTGAAGGAAATATCTTTTAATAAAACTTGATAATAGATATGTTCTTTTAAATTGATCCTGTGCCAAAGAATTTCTACTTTTAAATATTGGGTTCTACTATTTTGAATTCTCATGTTTTGTTAAACTTATTTATTAACTAAATTCTGTTTACTTTGTTTTAACTGCTAAATTAGTTATTGATAATTAGCTGGTATTTGTAACTAATTCAGTTAGCAGTTAGTTATTTAGGATCCACTAGCACCCTTAGATCTATTACAAATTATAGGAGTGCTACTAGAGCTGACTTGGGAGAGACTCTAATATTTTAATATAAATATTGGAGGTGTTCTCCAGTAATTTTATTATATTTTATTCCTGGCACAATTTCCAACACCACCACTGCCACTACACTACTCTGCTGGCCGATCACCGACCATCCTCCGCCGTGGATCTCGTCGGAGACTCTGCTTGACCTCAACGAACTGTCGGAAGTTCAGATTTTGCTTCGCCATGGCCGGATCCGCCTCTCTCCAGCACCGCATCTCGACGTCGGCTCCTCGTCTGCAGCACCGTCCCTTCGAGAGTCGACGCCACATTGATCGCCGTGCCCGATCGGAGCTCACCGACCAGAGACGTCACCACCAGATTTTTGTCGTAGTCGCAGAGCCACCAGCACTGGAGTCCAGCCACCGCTTCTTGAAGATCGAGCCGCCGGAGCTGTCTCCGCCCTTACCGCTACCGAACCTCCTCGCCATCACGTTTCACCGTCGGGGTTCTGTACCGCAACCCGACCACTGCTGGATGAATTGCCAGGTCAGGACGAGAACTCCTCTGCTACCCGAGGCCGTCCTAGACCACCAGATCTAGTCGTCAGCTCCTCCCCAAGCCGACTCACGCCAACCTCGATTGCTGCATGGATCTCGTCGTCACGAGCTTTCCGCTACCGAATATGGCTCAGATTGTAAGCCCCCTCATTTTTGGATCTTATTTTTAATTATTTTTGATTATTTTTAATTATTGTATATTGATATTTTTAATTTATTAAAGTCAATAATGACTATGTTAGTAGTTTACTGTAGCTTTGATTTTGGAAGCACAATAAATATTATTTTCTCAAATCCAGTTCCATATTTGAATTCTAGACTCGTCCAACTTGAGTTTGATATATCATGTCCCATCCAATTTTGCTTTTCAACATTCCTTTGACCTTGCACAATTTCGGGCTAACTTAGGCCAATTTGAGCCATTGACGTAATTTTAAGCCAACTTACAATTTAATTGTTGGACTTGACATAGATCGAAACCGTATGACCCAATATATGGTTTTAGTCCATTTTGAGTCAACAATGCACATGCCTAGGGTGTACTATCTAATCGAGTTCTCATGGGCTACTTATTTGCAAATGGCACATGAGACTCATTACATTGATTTTTGGGTCCAATTTGACTAGTAATGCTACTCGGACCCTAACCTAGTCAACCCTACTAGTTAGAGCCTAACTACGAGTACCAAAACCAAGTATACATATAATTAAGAGAATATTAGAGGTTTTATTGCAGCCATATGTAATATTCTCTTATATATTTGGCTTGGTCAAACATCTAACCAAAATAGAAAATCTATTAATAATAGTATAAATACAAACCAACCCTAATCTTTTACTCTCTCTTCATAACCACCCACTACTCCACAAATCCTCCCAAAACTAGCGGCCACCACTCCAAACCCGAAACCCTAGCCGACCCCCCTTTTTTCATAAAATATAATTTCTACTCGATTTCTCCGCCAACCACCACCACTTGGTTGTCCCTCTCAACATCCCTTCCACCCTAGCAACTGTAGGAACAACCTTACGACCGCTAGAGGGGTGCACGATGTGCTACTTGGGCCAAAACTCTGTCAAATCGAAGTCTGAAACGTCACAGTAGGTTAGTCGACTTGTAGACGATGTTTCATCCACTTTTTCTCATTTTTTTCTCCTCAAACCAAATTTGAGAGTTACTTTTGTATGTCTACTCCAACTCTGATCGCTGGATCTCATAGTTTCAAGCGGTTTGCCCGTGGCGTTGATTCTACGACAGGGTATCTAGAACTGATAAATTCTGTTGCAGGCCACTTTTTGCCTATCTAAGTTCAGTTTTTATCCTTTTAATATTTTTATTCAGAATCTAGACGGCGATATCTTTTCGACGCATATCTGAAAGTTAGATTTCGCATCCGTTTGCTATTTTTAAAAATTTATGACATTTGTCATATTACCGAACTCCGAAAAATTCTGTTTTCCTTGTGTCCAAAAGTGTCAAAACTCCATGAATCTATATTAAAATTCAAGTTGTACAATGTCTAACATTATAAGTACTATTTTAACTAATTTCTAGAATTTTTACATAATTTATTAATTTTATTTTATCGTTATTTCGGGGCTAAATTAATGGGCCGATTTGAGGAAGTCATGTGTGGCATTGACATAAGACCTCTTGTGAAAGTGTTTTACTATTAAAAATAGTATTATAGAAATATATAAGTATTTATAGATAAATTCTAGAATTTAAATATATTATTTACGAGAGGTTTTGTTACCTATATGTACTTATATAATAGATGCAGTGCCGTAACAACGTTATAGCAACTAGGAGGCGTAGATACTCATATAATTTATATATTGTGTGTTTATATAGAATATTAAATATAGTGTATTATTAAAGGTGAGCTTGGGACGATCGACAAGGACACCGGAGTTGGACAGGCTTACCCGAAGACAGCAGTTACAGCATTTGGAGACTGTTGTGCGAGTTGACCGTTCGTGGCTCATTAAGTGGTTTGTAGTTCGATTTTCTCAGCTTAGGATAGCAGGCGAGTACATTCTCTGATAGTGTTCATTGTCTTGATATCTACTATATCCGATTCAGTTGTAGTGTTTTACTTAATTCTCGACACGATGGTACACGGACTAGTATACGTCGGATCCTGTCATGAGATGTCATTCCTGAGTTACTTGGTATACTGGTACATTGTTCGATCTTGTTTCTTGTACTTTTATAGGCACCGATTCCTAAGGGGATTTGATACCCTCTTAGAGAATCCCGTGTCATGACGTGTTATGTCCGGATCTATATATTATTCGGGGGATGGAGAGTTATTAGTGGTTATGTGATCATTACCCCTACTTGTTTATTACCTGTGCATAGCTCCACCCTCACCACACGTAGGGTGTAGCCTGACCTTATACTACTTGTGCATAGCTTTCTATTTTGGCCGACCTGATCCCTATACTACTATACTACTTGTGCATAGCCGATCAAATGGAATAGCCTGATCTTGACCCAAGCCGATCACATAACGCTCTAATATCTCATGACACTTTCTTTTATGATTACATTCATACCTCAGTTTACTTTCCACTGTTTATATTCCAGTTTTATCTTATATCTCGCACATGACATAATATCCAGTTCTCATGTACTGTTTACTTTCAGTCTTGATATTTCATCTTGTATTTCATTATAACTGTCTCTTATAGTATTTGTCAATTCACATGGAACTGCTGTTAGCATTTGTACTTGCTCATATCCTGACAGGATAACTCCCGTTGTTTTTCAGAGGATTTAGATGCAGATTTGCCGACCTACTACGGGTTTGGCTTAAATGGAGCCTACGACCAGGACCAGCCTGTGGACCCAGTGCTTGTAGAGGACGCACCGCCAGTAGTGACCTAGTTACCTAGATTTGTCTTGATTACATTCCAGTTTGATATTTTGCGACTTGTATTACTTATTTTGGGATATTATTTTATGTCTTAGATTCTGAACTTGTGATTGTGGCTCGGCACTATTTCAGACTATTTACTTCACCTTATCTTTATCTTTATCATCGTGCTTATCTTCCTTAGATTATGTGATTGAGTTTTGGTTATATTCCTCCGTGCGGAGATGACAGATTATATTATTGTGTCTTAGATTCTATATATTCTAGATGACCTTTACAGCGTTCTACCGTCGATACTGCGGCGTATGCTGGACGTACCCACGTGCTCGTACCCCTAAACAGGGTGCGGGTCGTGACACATTTTTATGGTGGCCCATGTAGGTCTACGTTAATCACTTCGGTTACGTTACTGTACCGACGTGAGCCTACAATTAGAATAGGAAAGACCCATAGGATCACATCCATATGCTTGATACCTTCCTTGATTTCGTTTTGAACTCTCACTTGACTTTCGAACTCTCACTTGACTTCTCGATTTGCATCCAGTTTGATTATGTTTTATCGTAATCGTTATTTTTTCATACTAGCAAGAAAAATCTTCGTAATGGATGTATCTTCCCTTTACTATCACATATGGAAAGCAAAGGCATAGACACTAGAAGTCATAGGTGCAGGTAGAGTCTTCGTGAATCGAAGTCGTAGTGATACCTAGGATAGTCGTACTACTACGAGCCTGCAACCAATTAAGGAATAGGACTTGAGGATACATCCACAAACATGATTATAGACTTTTCTCAGACTCTTCAGCATGATTGCTTTCATGTTATCTTATTTCTTAATATAATTGCTTTTGTGTTCTTCCTTACTCGAGATTTGACTAAACCCTTTCCTATTGACTTCTCGAGTAAATCTTCCTGTTCGTTTTTGTTAATTTGTTGGAAACTGTCTTATGGATTGGTCCAAGGAAAAGTTTGAGAAATTATATTTATCCATGTATTACGGAATCAAAATTTTTACAGCCTGAAAAATACTGGCGAGGCAGGACTTCAGATAACGGCATCATGGCTACATATGTTTCTCAAATTCTACTTGAACCATATCCTATGCATGTTGACATTTTTCTGTATTTTCGTAAAAAAAGTTAATTCAAAAATATTTCATAGATTTGGCCAAGATAAGCTCAAGAACCTGTATTACCTGGCATGGTAGATGTGTACTACTGCCATCCATCGTATTATGCAACTAAAAAGTTATTTACAGCCAGATGCACACTGGCGTGGCAGTAACTTTATATGACATAATCACGGAGATATATGGTTCTCGAGTCTTACCGAGACTATGTCCTATGCATCTTGTTTGGCTTCACATTGTTCTTGAAAATAAATCGACAAACCTTCCTACTTTACTTGACCCTACCGTTGCTTGAAATTGGTATATAGGTTTGTTTGATCCAGCCTTAGGCTTCCATTACCTTCTATTTATTAAATAACTAAAATAGTTAAACCTTATAATTATATTATAGAATATAATTAAGCTAGATTATTGGTGTAATTGTAAGGATTGTTAGCTAGAAATGGATAAGTTTCTTAGAGATGGATCCTAGTAAAATTATGAGTCGAGTATGAGTGTCTGGATATCGGATGCATAGAGCATATTAGGAGAACTTGCTAGGAGTGAACTGACGAGTATCATTGAATAGGTTATAATACTATACCTATGATAAAGTGAGTTGTATTGGGAGTATTGAGGAAGGAGAAGTGATAGCCCAAGATTAGTAAGTGTGAATTCTGCTTTGATAGAGTTCCATTCCTTGGACACGTTATCTTGGGAGAAGGACTTTCAATGGATCCGAAGAAGATAGCTACCGTAGAGTCTTGGCCGACACCAATATCAGTTGCAGAAGTTAGAAGTTTTCCCGAACTTGCCGGGCATTACCGCAGGTTCATAGAAAATTTCTTACGGATTGCAGAGCCCATGTCACCGTTGACGCACAAGGATCAAGAGTTTTGATAGACAGAAGATTGTCAGAAGACTTTTGAAGAATTAAAGAAGAGATTGACCTCACCACCTATTGTGATGCTCCTTCTGGATCGAGAGGATTCGTGGTTTATAGTGATACGTCAGGTAGTAGACTTGGATGTGTTTTGATGCAACATAGAAAGGGCATACCCTACGCATCGAGGCAGATGAGGGTATATTAGAATAATTACCATACTCATGATCTGGAGTTAGCAGCGGTGATCTTTGCATTGAAGCTATGGAGGCACCATTCTCCGGAAGAATCAACTTGGGAGCGTGAAGATTCTATGCGTGAGCGTTATCCCCACTTATTCGTCGATACCGGTAAGTCTTAGCTTAATTATTCTTATGATAAGTTTTCTTTTTATAATTGTGTTATTTTTAATTACGAGGACGAAATTTTCTAAGGTGGGTAGGTTGTAAGCCCCCTCATTTTTGAATCTTATTTTTAATTATTTTTAATTATTGTATATAGATATTTTTAATTTATTAAAGTCAATAATGACTATGTTAGTAGTTTACTGTAGCTTTGATTTTGGAAGCACAACAAATATTATTTTCTCAAATCCAGTTCCATATTTGAATTCTAGACTCGTCCACCTTGAGTTTGATATATCATGTCCCATCCAATTTTGCTTTTCAACATTCCTTTGACTTTGCGCAATTTTGGGCCAACTTAGGCCAATTTGAGCCATTGACGTAATTTTGAGCTAACTTCTAATTTAATTGTTGGATTTGACATAGATCGAAACCGTATGACCCAATATATAGTTTTAATCCATTTTGAGTCAATAATGCACATGCCTAGGGTGTACTATCTAATCGAGTTCTCATGGGCTACTTATTTGCAAATGGCACATGAGACTCATTAAATTGATTTTTTGGTCCAATTTGACTAGTAATGTTACTCGGACCCTAACCTAGTCAACCCTACTAGTTAGAGCCTAACTAGGAGTACCAAAACCAAGTATACATATATTTAAGAGAATAGGTCCAAGAAATTCTTAATTTTTGTAACAGAGCTAGGAGTAGTCCATGCCTTTACTACTTCTATCTTCTTGGGACCACTGTGATGCCCTCTCTAGTAACTACATGCCCCAAAAACTCAACTCTATCTAGGAAAAACTCGTACTTCGAAAGCTTCCCATATAATTTCTCCTTCCTCAAAGTCTCCAGCACCATCCTCAAGTGTTCCTCGTGCTCTTCCGGAGTCTTCAAATATATCAAGATATCATCAATGAACACCACCAAGAACTTGTCTAAGTACTAGTGGAAGACCTTATTTATAAGGTTCATAAACATTGTCGGGGTATTAGTGAGTCCAAACGACATGACTAGAAAGTCGTATTGTCTGTACTGATTGTTGAATGCAATCTTGGGAATAACATGCTCCCTAACCTTCACTTGGTGGCACCCTGACCGAAGGTCTATCTTAGAGAAGACCTTAGCTCCACCCAGCTAATCAAACAACTCGTCGATCCGAGGCAAAGGATATATGTTCTTGATGGTGATATTGTTGAGGGCTCTATAATCTATGCACATTCTGACAATTTCATCTTTCTTAGGCACAAACAGTACCGGTGCTCTCCAGGGTGAAGCACTCGATCGAATGAAAGCCTTCCCCTCTAACTCGTCAATCTATGCCTTCATCTCGTTTGCCTCCTTAGGATTGACTTTGTAACAGTTCTGGAAAACTGGTGCTCAACCAGGAACTAAGTTAATACTGAACTCAATATCTTGATCTGGTAGCAATTTTGATAAATCCTCAAGGACCACATCCAGAAACTCTGCTATGATGGGGTACGGTAGTGACTTCTCTTCCATAGCTGCTCCAAAACTGACTCCTTCTGGCCTCTCTGCAACACTCCCGACGACCTCAAATGGTAACTCTCCTGGCGGCCTGAATATGACTTTCCCCTGGTGGCAGTCTATAACGACATAGTTGTCACGACCCGCACCTACTTTTTGGGGTATGAGTGCGTGTCCAAGTCTAGCCTACGTCGCAGTATCGACGGTAGTACGTTGTCTAGTCCGCAATAAACAAAATGCTCATAAATACTAACTGTTCATTCACAGCAACTAAATCAACTTTACAAAAATTAGAAGTTTTACAATTGAAGAAGAATGTAAGCTTGCAATTATAGAAAACTACCACACATCTAACTAGTCTTCTATGGTTTGGCCTTCAAGTCTCTATCTCCCCCTCGTATGATCCATAGTGCAAAAGTAGACATGTCATCCTCACCTAAAATAACGATCCAGTCAGGAAAGGAGTAGAGTACAACCATATTGCAATTAATGTTGTTAGTCCAAAATAAGTTAGAACAACAAAAAATTATGATGGCAAAGAGTATATAAAGAACTAGCAAGAGATGAACTAACATGATATGAACTAGCACTAGCAAGACATGAACTAACGAGATATGAATTGGCAAGATGTAAACTAGCAAGATGTGATCTAATAAGATATGAACTGGCAAGATTTAAACTAGCAAGATGTGAACTAACAAGATAATGGACTAGATAAAGGAAAAGTAGTAACAATTATGTATGTGTAAAATACCTTTTAATACGTGAACGGCTGGGCTAATACGGCACATCATACGATGGCTATCCACAATAAAAGGGTACAGCTAACTCATACGTGGGTGTACGACTTAGCTATCCACAATCAAAATATTTGGGTTTGTTCACGTACTTACTGAGTATTTCCCCTCCCAACTCTCTAACAATCAATAACGGTCAATGATACACTAAGAAGGATACGATAACTATGGTGTCACAATCGTGTCTCAATGGAATATCAAGCAATGACTAAACGGGATATCAAACAAGAAAACTATAGAGTAAACGTTATAATGAACTAAAACATAAATAAAATACTGTACTTGCTTGAATCCTTGTACAAACCGTAGTCACAAGTAGAGGATGAGGGGAATGCCGATCTAGAAGCTGTCAACCTATAACACATATCGCACAACGAATCGTGCACAAAAACCACAAGTCAATTCTAATGTTCTAGTTCTAAAGTCATAGAATACGTGGCTAATGGGTTAACTAATCTAATAATAGTTAATTCTGAAATAAATTACTTAAAAACCTAATTTAACCTAATAATAATAATCAAAACATGCAAGTTTGGCCAAAAAATATCATGTTTCCAATTTTGGAAACTATGACACGCAAATCGAGGCGTGTCGTTGACTATCTAGTCAAACATCATGAACTCTAGATTTTAAAAATGCACCTTGGTAGATTTCAGTGCCATGAGTGTGCTGGAATCAACCGTGCCGCAAATTCACGTTTTGGTCAAAAGATATTGCCGTTATGGCTAATCGTGACCAAAACGGTGATCAACGATCAATTCTGAGTTCAACAGAATAACTAAATACTAGATGAACGAAATAATTCCTGGAAAAAATATATGTCGTATACCTCTGTGTTAGCTTTCCGAAAATTCAAACGATTCGTGATTTTGATTTATGGTTCTCCCGAAATCTCGAAAACATCGAAACTGTATCAAGTTTCGGGCAACTAATACTCTACCAATTTTACAAAAATTAAGATTTAGGTTTGATGAAAATAAAATACATATTCAGGAAGTTTACCTCGAGACGAATCCGATAAAAAAACGACGCGCAAATCCGAGGTCGGGGCTCTCCGTAATCGTCTCAGGAAGTTGAGGAATCACCAAGATCAAACCACAAAGGAGGAGGCTATAATTAATTAGGGTTTGTGAATATACATGCATATATATAGGAGAGAGAGAGGCGGTTACTGTAGCAGGCGCCGATAGGTGGGCCCCCCTGGGTGGATGACTGGGTAATTATTTATTTAATTCAAAAAATTATTTAAAAATCATTTTAAGTCCAAATAAATTAAAATAAATTGCAGAAAAATCCAAAAAAATTCTAAAAAATTCTTGAAAATATTTCTAAGTGTCTAGAATCTAAATAAAATATTTTAATACAAAATATCATCGTGTGACCTCGCAGTAAATTCCCAAAGCCTATAAAATATAATTTCTATAGGTTTTAATTATATAAAAATTCCCAAAAATTCTAAAAAAAATCCAGAAAAATTCAAAAATATTCTAGAAAATATTTTTAGTCATTTAGAGCCCAAATAAAAATATCTGGTCCAGAAATACCCCCGTATGACCTTACAGTAAATCCTGAAAGTCCTTAAAAATAATAAAACCTTAAATATTAAATACCTAAAAATATCCAAAAATTATTAAAAATATAAAATAGCTAAATAATACATATATAACCTATTTAGAGGTCATATGACCTTAATATGGTCATAGCCCACCTACAAGCTTTGGCATGGCTTCCAATGACCATAAAATTAATCATAAACACATAAATTAAAAAAATTAAAAATTTGGGAAGTGGGCTTACAATAGTACTCACTCAACCAATCCATCCCGAGGACTACATCGAATCCCGAAAGTGGTATTACGAGGAGCTGGGTCCTATACTCTCTCCCGGCTATGCAAATAGGACAATCACACATATCTCGGACTGGTACTATACCCTAACCGGTAAGGATCCTACAACTCCTCCTAAAAAGTGCAGGTATGATGTGGTATCGATGCATTAACTCTAGGGATATAAAATTGTGCGATGCTTCAAAATCAAATAATACAGTGGCAGGGAAGGAATAAAATGATGTGCAACCTATGATAACATCTTCCGTCGCCTCTGTCTCCTTTGTAGCCATAACAAAATCTCTCTCCTGTTCCTGCTGTCCTCCTCTCTGCTGATGCTGGGCAAACTGCTGCTGCTAAGTCGGCAGAGGTGGCCCTCTCGGTAGAAGTCCAGAAGGTCCAACTGTTGTACCCTTCTGGGGTGGTCCTGCTAATGCAAAGGAAAAAGCAACGATGCACTCCCTTGCCAGATAATCAGTTGATCCACAGATAAGGCACTATTCCCGTCTCTTCCTACACACCTGCCAGGTATGACCTATCTTCTGACAGTATCCACAAGGTTGCTGAACTGGTCGATGCTGCTGTGGTATCCTCTGAGGAGGATGGAATGTGAAGGTCTTCGTCTGTTGGGTATTGGCATGCTTGGGTGATCCCGAATGGCTAGCTCCCCTAGTATCGCGGTCTCTCTTGGGTCAGAGGTTTAAGTCAATCTCCAACCTCTAAGCAATGTTAACCATCCCAGGATAAGTTGTCACGCCCCAGAACCAGAATACTGGAGAGCGGGGGCAGACATAGCCAGCTACGTATAATGAAATGGGATCCACTCCACTATACGGTCACGGCTGTCTAGAAATATGAAGGTTTATCTACAAGCCATCAGTCTCCTAAGGTCATAAAATAGTCTATTGTCTCAATCTCAACCCACTAATAACAATCACAAGATATCAGATCACCAAATATACAATTGTAAGGCGTCCCAAACATTACATATCCAGATGATCATGAAGCTAGTCGTACAAAATGTAAGGACTAGCAAGAGTTAAGTCATACATGATCAACCTCGAGTTGCCAATCATGATTACAGCCCGTAGGCAGACAGTAAATAAAGTTGCAAACGAGCTAACACTTGCTCGGCGGCTAAACGCCTTAAAAGAATATGTACAATTACAGTGGGAGAACAAAAGAAACCCACTCGTTGCCAGGATTCCCTCTAGTGGTCACCATCTGGCTGGAAAGCAGGTAGATCCTTTGCTGCTGCTCCGGTATCTGGCCATACAAAACCAGCTGGGTCAGACCCCAGAAAGAGCAAGTGCCACAAAGGAGGCTTCACTTAGGAACTAAAACCAGCAAATTAGCACCAGAGTATAATTACAAATAAGAGACAGTAATTTAAGAAAAGTATGACAGGTAAATATGAAGACAATCTTGTACAGAATCAATAAAAGACAGGACATATTGGAAAAGCATGACAGGATGATATACGATGAGATAACCATGGGACTATTCAGATAACCAAGTTATAACCCGTAAACCAAACAAGGACCGGGGTTGTAACTCTTCATCTGAACGGAACTTGGTATCCCTACCATTTATCAATAAGGCTAGTGTCAATAATTTTGATCTCGAGCTAAGGTAAAGCATGTCGAGCATGTCATGGGGTACAACAAGACAAGAAACGAAGAGAGAACACAGAACTGCTCCGGGAGCCAGGTTACAACCCGTAAACCAAACAAGGACCGGGGTTGTAACCCTTCGCCTGAACAGAACTGGTCCCCTGATCTTTATTGTTAAAGCAAGCACAAGTAATCATGTCATGTAACAATCTTGTACAGGATCGAGGCAAGAATAGACAGGGTTAGACTCCATTCAATCATTCACGGCCAAGCAATAAGTACGGCTTGATACTTTAACTAACTAGGGTTATCACAGGCCTAGTTACTAGCAAGATGCAATGAGATTCTTCCAAATCCAGTTACCCGCCTGTTGCTACCTGAGTGACCCCAGCAAAGAAAAGGAAAAAGATAGCATGATATAGCAGACACACTGTAGTAAGATACATGTGTCCTAAGGTACCACACTCGACGGTGGGCTGGAAGTGCGCTCATCTCGACGGATAGCAACAAATCCCATGTATATATATATATAAGGTCGGGATCAAAGCGGCAACAGGTAACTGGGAAAGTCTCTCCATGAACTACTGGATTATTCTAGTAATTAGCCTTAGTCCATTTCAGTGGATAACCCTGACCGTGGTACTCAGGGGTCCCCGTCCTAGACATGATGCAAGACAAGACGGGTTCATTTGTACAAGCACAATCGTCCACGGTGTCCAGGTCATTCATACTTATCATGTCAGGCAGCCGTCGCAATGGCTTTACCAGAAGTATCATGTCAGGTTTATCATGTCAAGAGTGCGCCACGGTGGACCACTATCAAGAATTTCATGCCAAGTTATCATGTCAAATTATCAGGTCAAGTCTATTTGTCAGGAGTGCACCACGGCGGGTCACTATCAAGTCATGCCAGTTATCAAGGGGGAAAGAAACTTGTAAAATTAAATAATAATATATTTATAATATATATATTCTTAAAGCCAAGGAGAAACTCTACAACTTTCATGTTTTGAGTTTTTCAAGATTCTAGCTACAAAATGACTTAAACAGGCAAAAACAGTAAAATAGAGCAATTCCGGCGCATGGGATTCCTGCACAATCGGCGCATGGGATTCCTGTACGAATCAGCGCATGAGATTCCTGTACGAATCGGCACATGAGATTCTTGCACGAATCGGCGCATGAGATTCCTGCACGAATCGGCGCATGAGATTCCTGCACGAATCGGCGCATGAGATTCCTGCACGAATCGGCGCATGAGATACTCACGTTGCGTCTTCAGTACATGCGCGTAGGGAACCTACGCGTATGACACGCTCGGAGTTAAGGGATGCGTTGCCGGGACTTCACGGCGCATGGCCTCCTGGGCGCATGAGGTTCATCGTCCCCAAACAGCAAGTTCAGCCATGAAAGTTCCGAAAACTTGTAAAGGCCATAACTTCCTCATCCGGAGTCGAAATCAAGCGAAACAAAAGCCAAAACTGCATGAAATCAAATTCTCTACAACGTGGAACCACTAGTTTTTGGAAATACCAAGTTTTTAGAGATCAAAACCAAGAAAATTAAACAAGAAGGAACTTAAAACTTAGATCTATGAAAATATAACCATAAAAACGGAAAATGTCAAGTTCTAAAGTATCTTAGAATCAAGTAAGGAAGAGAATGGAACAATAAAACTTGAGATCCATCATGAAGCAAGTTTGCACTTGCCTAAGCTCTCTCTCTCTCTCCCTCCTGGTGGTTGAAGAAGTAAAGATGGAGAAGAAAAAATGAGTAATGAGTAATAATGGAAGAGAGAGAGTGGGATTGATATTTATGGTGGAAGTGGTGGTAGGTGGGAGTGGTTCTCCACATAAAACCAAACCAAGCCAAACCCACTAAATCGAACCAAACCAAGCCAATGCAATGCCATGATGAACCATAAAAAACTTAATAAACCAAGCTACATTAATCAGAAATAATCCATGAACGATAAATGACAATTAAACCACAATGCTAAATATGAAAATAAACTACAACTAACTAATCAAAGAAAAGAAAAATACGGGTCAGAAATACGAACACGTATAAAATACGTATCGCAAATTTCGGGGCACTACATAAGTGCTAGCCCCGTTGGCCATGACTAAGACTCGAAGCTCATGGCTCAACCGCTGATGGAACCTTATGTCTCTAACAACTGGATCCCTGGCTCTACCTTCAGCAATTCGGCTAAGCCGTTCAAACTCCGCTGCGTACTCGTCAACTGAGTGGGTCTCCTGCTCAAGGGTCTGAAACTGCCTCTCCAAATCCTCTCTATCTATAGCAGGAAAAAACTTCTCCTTGAAGATTTCCACAAACTGATCCAGGTAAGTCCGGATATTGTAAGTTGAGGCTCAATCCAAAACCAGGTACGGGATCGATCATGCATCTGTGCCCCTGCCGCCTCAATTCTCAAGTCCTCTGGAAGCCTAGATAAGCGCATCACCCTCTCCATATCCTCTAGCCACTCATCAGCAAAGAGGATACCCTCGGTCCCTAAAAACTCTTGAGGTGCCATCCGCTTGAAATCCAGGATAGATCCCTCTCTCAGGTGGGTGGAAATAATCTGGGTATAAGTGGGAGAGGTCTGGATATGAGTAGTATGCTGAATATGAGTGGTAGGCTGAATTAGAATCTGGATAGGTGCTGGTAGAGGTGGAATCTGGGATGTGGTTGGGACAGTAGTTCGAAGAAGTAGGGGTGGAGGTGGTGGGAGTGCAACTAGCTTCTCTACAGCAGCTAGGGTGAAAAGTCTGGCTCTCTTTACCCTCTTGAAGGATAGTGACTTTTTTCCTCTGTGACTCTAATAATCCCTGGGACTACTCTCTCTGGGCATCTAGTAGACTCTGGGTCTGTGCCCTCTGGGCCTTAAGGAGTCCGTGAACCAACTCATGTATATGGTTCCCTCCCATAGAACTGATGGATCGTCGAGTGAAAGATCTCGTAGTAGGAGGTACATGGGTACCGGTATGCTCTGGACCCACATTTAGGGCAGACGATCCTCTTTCGAAATAGGCTACACTAGGAGTGCGGCCAAGCGACTGAGGGTCATTCCTTCCTTCCTTTGGCTATTTTCTGAAATGGTAGGAGAAGAACCATCAGTAATTGTTTGTGTACTGTGTGTGTTAGCAATAAAAGATAGAAATATCATAAATAACAAGTATCCTAACGGTCATGTTGTTGTGATGAGTTTTCTAAGGACCTGCATGGGCTACCACAAAAATATGTCACGAACCGCTCCCAAATAATCGGGTATGAATCGAGTCATGTCTGGCCTATACTGTCATTGACAACGGTAGTCAGCCGTCTAGTCTAGTCATCAACAGAACAATATAATACTCATCACAAAATCTTTCACAAAAATACTACTACTAGCCATCACAGATCACTATCCAACAGTTATTACAGCCTTTTATATGAATGACCGGGTACAAAGTCGATAAAAAAAAAGGCTAATCTAAGTATGCTACATCATCAATACAACCAAATCGAAACCTATACAATCTACTACATCTCGGGAACATAGTCCCGGCCCTAAGTAGCATCCAGAGTGAGCTTCGCTACTGGGTCATCTATCTGTTATCCATATCGATATAGGGGATCAATCTCACCTGTAATCCACGACCCAGTCAGGATGGAGCAAAGCACCATATAACTCAATAATACTCACCACAGGATGTTAATAAAATATTATAGCAATGAAACTAAAATATAGATAAGCATAAGGAAATAGAAAGCATGCACTAGCTACGTGAACACATGCAATTGGACATCGTCAACATATGGGGACTAATATATAATCGGGCATATTAAATAAATAATATGCTATCAGTCATGTAAATCGGGCATGTCTAATGACAATGCTATCAGGCATACAATAATCAGACATGTCTGACGACAGTGCTATCAGTCACGCATGTAATGGACATCAGGCATACGAAGTATGCTATCAGACACGAGTTGTCCAATATTAGTCAATCACATGTCTTAGAATGTCCCTCACCCGACATGAGAAACAATACAAGTAAAGGAAACAGAAACGAGTGTAATAATGACATGATTATAAGTGTATGTGCGCATGCATGCAATGATGGTAAAATTGAGTACATGTATTGCCTCTTTTTTGGGATTTTGCCAATGTATCTAATATCACCTAGAAATAGGAAAATATAATTAAATACCTTTAATTGTTTCTAAATCTTCTAATGTGGCTTTCTAAGCATTTCCTCCCTTTAACCACAACTAATTAAGTTCAACACCACTAACCATTTAATCTAACTAACGTTCTACTACGATTAATTCTTTACTGTACAGCCCACAGAGACAACCAGGCTCAAGCTCAGTAACACCTTTTATTGAATCATTCGAAAATCAACTGAAAGCCCACACTCTATAACCAAGCCTATCTATAGTCAAATAAAACCTAACCTACAAATGGCAATGACTACTAGAATTTTAAATGATATCACCCTATTTGATTTTACCAAGTCAAAAATAGTCGAATTACTTATTGTTGTCGCTTGCTGACACAACTTATCCATAACGTGTTCGTGCTCATGTCAATAGCACAACCCCATGTCCGATCCTGAATCCTGCAAAATCCCATAAACATTATCGTTGAACACCCGCCAACTACCAGTATAGGAGCACTACAAAAAGTTAGGGTCCGTTTGGATAGTGTTTCTGAAATTTCTTTCTGAAAACAGTTTAAAGAGTAGATGTTATAAAGTTGTTTTCTGGATATACAGAGTATGAGTTTGCGTTTGGTTACTTTCATCTGGAAAATAGTTTTCAGGAAAAAAAAGTTAAAATTTTGTTTGGAAATATTTTTCAGAAAATAATTTAAAACTATGTCCGTTTCGTGTCCCCAACAAATGTCCCTGTGTCCCAAAAATATGTTCTCAACCCAATCTGTGTCCGACACAGAAAAAACCCTAACCCTAGAGAAAACCCTAACCCTATATTCTTCTCTATAGAGTTCGTGTCCGATCAGTCAAGTTCGCCGCCGTCGTTGACGCGCGGAGGAGGAGGAGGAGGAAGAGGAGGAGGGGATGGGTCGTGCTGGACGAGCGGAGGAGGAGGAGGATGGGAGGGCTCGTACTCGCAGCGCAGAGGAGGAGGAGGAGGAGAGGGGTCGTGCTCGACGCACGGAGGAGGAGGAGGAGGAGGAGGAGGAGGAGGAGGGGAGGGGTCGTGCTCGACGCACGGAGGAGGAGGAGGAGGAGGGGAGGGGTCGTGCTCGCAGCGCATAGGAGGAGGAGGAGGAGGAAGAGAGGAGTGTTGCCATAGGAGAGGGAGATGATGAAAGAGAGAGAGAGAGAAAGAGAGGAGATGCCTCCACGGTTCCGCGGGAGGGGGGGCACGCTATAGTAGCCAGTTTTGGAAAAACTATTTTAGGAAAAGAGATTTTTTCTCTTTTCCCAAAACTGAGTTATAACGTTGCTTTTCTGAAAAAAAATTTGAAACCAACATTTGAAGTATGGCATGCCAAACAGCTTTTTTGTCCAGTCCTCATTTTAAACTCTGAAAACTGTGTTTAAAATTCTATCCAAACACACCCTTAACTTTTGGGACGATACTATTAGAAACGTTAACATAAAATGTCATAAATAATTAGTTTTGGGGACGACTACATTTTTGGTAACAAAAAAATAGTATTGTTAGGGACAGATTGAAAATTAGATCTCTTATTTTGGACTATTAAAATTTTTCGGCCCAAATGAATTATACTACCGTCCCAAATAACTCGACGGAATTGCCAAATTTTTGGCGGCTCAAATATTTGGAAAAATGTTTTGCTCTCTCCTATTCCCTCATACTCGTTGGATTTTCCGACGTAAATTCCCACCCTTCATACAAAAGTACCCTAACACAAAATTGCCCTCTCTCTCTCTCCATTTCTTTTCGATCAAAAACCATTATGCTGCCCCCTATTTCTCTGCTCTCCTTCCATTTTTTTGCACCCAAAGAGCAACCACTACTCTCTCTCTCTCTCTCTCTATATATATATCTTTCCTCGTCCACTTCCAAATCCCCGACCCCCTAAGGCATTGGAGATCTGATCATGCAGAGGGACGACGTCGAGCCGAACGAGATCATGCTGGTGAACGTGCTCGCAGCCTGCACGATGGACAGGGACTTCGAGACTACGGTGAGGGTCCATAGGTACGTCAAGTCGAGGCGGATCGGGTTCAACCTAGTGCTCTCGACGGTGGTCATGGATGTTTACTACAAGTGCGAACACGTGCCATTCACTAGGAATATGTTCGACGGAATGTCGGAAAGGAATACGGGACTATGCTTGTCAACATGTACGCCAAATGTGGGTTTATGGAGTCTGCGATGGCGATGTTCGACGAGATGCGTTAGAAAGATGTTAGAACTGGCCGATTCTCTCAACCCATAGGTATATTTTCCCCAATTTTTCAGAATTAGGTTATTTTGATTGGGAGATCTCTGTGATTGTCTCGGCTAACACTTAAAATTTGAATCTTTCAGTTCACCTCCAGTACTTTACGCTAGGGGGAAGAAAAAATACATGGGGGCACCTCGAGGTCGGGTCTCGCGGCTGGATGATCAATATGAAATATATCATTTTATTCCAAAATGATATATTACATACATACTGTATTAGGTATTTGTCATAGTTTTATATGTTTGATGAAGAAAGTTGTTGTACATAAATAAATTGGAAGGGTAGTTTGCATGGACACAGATATAAGATGATAAAATTCAGAACCTATCTTGATATGTCTTAGTGTAATTTGGATTGTCCATATTTTGTCCAATACATGTCTGAGACAACTCGACACGGACGAGGCTTTTTTTTGTAGTGCCCTTGCTTCCTAGTTGGAAGGTCGTAGAGGAATTGGTCTCAATCAAGATAGATTGGTATATGGAAATAGGAAGTGGCGACGCCTGTGTGGCTGCACAGGAAGTGGAATATGCATGGGCGATTAAAAAATTCTTTGCCGTATGAGAAATGAGAAAAACTATGATTGAGATTTCACTAAACAAGTAATAAAAGGTCTAAAAAAGAGGATATGTTGGTTTATTCCTGGTAAGAAGAAATTCTTGATGGTTCCCATTTAAAATGTCTATGGTAGAGTCATACATGATCCAGCCATTCTTAATTTTTCTTGGTAGAAAAATACTCTTAGATCTTAAGCTCTTCATATAAGAAACATCTATTATTTTGTTTGATCTGGAATATGCATAGATGTTGGTAGAAGTCCATCATTGATCTACCCTTGTCTAACAAGACATATTTTACACTTCATTACTTTACCGGTGATTTTTTTCTTATTTGTTTGAAATCTTAGACCGAGTACAACAGTTTGGATTCAGGCAATTCAAAAAGTTGGTGAGTTTAATTTTGGATCTAGTACCCAATTTGACCTAAACAAATACTTATTTATCAATGCATTCAATAAATAGATTTTGTATTTGCTGCTAGGTAAACTTCTTACTTCTTGGAGTGTAGGTTTTAGCTTTTAGGATACTCTATCCAGCTTAATATTGTATCATGTACTGATGTGCTATAAAAAACAAAAATTATTATGTGGTGGGCATGAAAAGTCATGCTAAATAAAGATTTATAATTGTTGGTGGCTTGGGCATTTATTACTAGATGGATCTTTTTGATGTAAATGCTGGTCACCTGCTACTTATGCAAGAAGAATTTCGAATATGAATTCCCTGTAAGGGTGTCTGTAACATCATAGTCGCTATGTCGGCTCCTATCATGGTATCATATTATTATTTTAATTGTTCAAATTTATCTGCAGGGAAGGCATCCTCCGTTCTCTATTTTGTCTAATGGTTCTGCTGCCAAGAGTGCTTGCTTTGTCAAATGTATTGGATTCCACACACTAGCTTTTGTTTTCTTGGTTATCAAATAGTACCATTTCTTTGAATTTTCCTTGTTGATAAGCATTACTTGTTTAAGGAATATTATTCTCCAAAGCAGAGATGAAGTTCTTACTTCTTACTAAGGTTGCCATTCATGGGCACCATGTTTCCTTGTGATGTGTCATGATGTAAGGACTGGTAGGTGGGATAAGAAAAATATTTTGTAAACATATTTTTACTAAGGCATTTAGACTGTTGAAGTAGAAATGTTACCCATTAACTTTTTAACTCATGCACAGATGGATTTTACTTCTCGAGGTCAATTGGATTATGAGAAGTGGAGGTTACTTTTCTTGGGCCGCACAACTGGTTTATAAACATAAGAAGCTCTAACAAGAAGCATGGAAAGGTATATAAATTATAGTATTATTCAAAAAAGGATTATTTTCAAGCTTCTAGTTTATTATGCAAGCAACTTTTGCTAATATTGTTTGTTGGTGCCGACTACATGATAATAGGTGCAGTAGATATACTAAAAGTAATGTTGCCTACATATTTTGAAGCTTTTTATCCTTGCATTGACCATTCTTACAGGCTTGAATATAAGATGCTATACTAGGATCGATGCATGTGCCTTTGGCCCTCTGATCCACAATAAATGAAACTCAACCAAGGCCATTTTCAATGAATTTAGGCAAAGCAGGTCCAGTATTATAGATTAACCATGCTTTCCAGTTTTGTACCATTGATGCAAAGGCCATCTTAGATCATCGAAGGAAAAATAGGTCATTTTTTGGCAAGCGTCTGCCCTTCTATCACATGCAGGCAAACAACAATTACATGGCAATTCTTTTCAATAATAAGCTTTAGATATTCTTAGGATTTCAACATTGTTTTTATTCATGTGCACAGAAAGTTTTATTTAGCATAAAGCAAATTTTGTTTTAATAACTCTTGCTGCCATAAAATTATGCCTCCAAGATATCTCAATATAAGCTCATGACTGCCATATATTCGCTGGCGAGACTAGCATTTTACTTGACATTCGAGAATATTTTTAAATTCTAAGTTCTTACATATTTGGAGTTGTAGACTTCTCATCAAACTTCAAATTCACTCAGTAATCTCCAGTCTTTTTTATGTTGTCTTGGTGAAAGGACTACATAGAGGCACATCATCTACTTTTATCAGGATACCTTTTGAGAGTTCCTTTTATTTTTGGCATTTATATCCAAACAAAGTAATTATTACAGGTTGTCTTTGCACCATTTTGTTCATTTTGAGCAGCAGTGGAAATAAATTTCTTGATTAGTGATAGGGTATTGAAAAATTACATTCTGTTGTTGACCAGTACTATGGAAAGAAGTTTGAAGCTCTTTGATAGTTACAAGAGTGGGAATTCAAAAGTTATCTTGGATGGCATGAACATGTTCGATTTAATTGTACTTCATAGATTGCATGTGTAAAATTTTGTATGTGTAGACATGCTAATTGTAGCTCAATGATAAGTATGAGGTATGTTTGATAGTTGTTCTATTTTGCAATTATATCAGGGATTTGAAGCATCATAATTCATAATATAAACTGTGCGTAGTACTTATGAAGGAAGTTGTGTTGATTTTGGGATGGTGGTATGGCCCTATACTTTATTGCCCTTTAGTTTCTTTTATTCCATGGTTATTTGAAGGAAGTTGTGTTGATTTATACTTGATAGTTCCTACCTCTTTCTATGTAGATATGGAAAGAATTTGGTTATACGTGTAGCAATTTAATTATGTGTCCAGCCTTTTTTTGCTAAGAAAAGAGATTATAGTTCAAGCATATATATTAATTTTTTCTTGCGGATTGACAACGCTATGAAGAATTATGACATCCAAATTTTAAACTAATCTTGTTTAATAGCTATAATTAGCTTTAGACATGAGATGTATATTATTAATGATCATTTATATCTTCCATTTTTCTCATGTCTCCTTCACAAATTGATGTATGTAATATTGTAAACTAGAATCATCTAGTAGTCAAGTAGATTTAATAATTAAAAGTTGATCCCTTCTACTGATCACGTGATATAAATCTTTCTTATTTCCATGACTTGATTTATGAGTATTTAGACACTTCCTTTATTGATTTTGTTTTTATAAAGGTAAAATTTTCTTTTAACTGCAACCTGCAAGTACACTTATTAGTTATCATTTTCTTTTAACTGATTGCTGCCGTATCGCTTGGACAGGTCCTATATTACTATTATTTACTTGTCGTCTTCTGTATCAATATTTATATCTTCTCCTGTCCTTTATTTTAACAAGCCTGTGACAGTCACAGTTTTTCGTGATGCAAATCTTAGGTTTATAAGGCTAGACTTCGCTCTAGTGGGCTACTTGTTGCTGTTAAAATGCAAATACCTGGATTCAAGCTGCAATATCATTAGTTATTTTTATCTTGCGTATTCTCGGAGGCGTGACAAGAAGAGCTGCAGGCTGAACAATAATCTTCATGTACTACTACGATCTAAACTTGATGTACTTATAATCATTAACACTAATCACACACCCCTATATGCCCATACGTTACTTTTTGTTAGTTGTGCTGAATGTTGGAACCTTCACTTGTAGGCAGTAATTAATGAATAGACGTTTGTCACGACCCGATTCCAAGATTCTGGGTCTAGTCAGATCATGCCCAGCCTGCACCGTTATGAGACGGCGGCAGTAAGCTTTATCAATCAGTAGTAACACAATGCCTAACATTTTAAAATACGGTAATTTAAAAACTTTTTATTGAAAACATTTATAACTGAAAGTCTAACTGAATTCAACCACACAAGCAAGAAAATATTTAAGTCATTACAACTAGTATTTTATTACACTTTCTTAAACAAAGTAAACTAAACTGCAATACTACTAGTGCTCCTGGTTCTCCTGGTTGGGTTCAACTAACTCCTCATATCTCAAGTCAGGTCCGTAGTAGGTACTAAAGGGAATCTCCTCGTCATCGTAGTCACCTAAAAATGTTGGTCTTCCGTCAAGAGAGGAGCAAGAAACATATATCCAATTCCAGTATTTTAAAAAATAATTAAAAGATGCAAGAAGCAGTTTTTGAAATATTATTTATATTTTCTAAATAATAAAATGAATCAAGGAAGCAGTAAAATTTCAAGGAAGCAATAATGATACAAACTACAATCAGTAATAGTATTTTGAGTATGTAGCCACCTATGACCGGCTGGAAGAGGCAATATGTATACTAGCATTATGCCTAATACTAGCATACGGTACAGCTCAACCTCCTGTGCAATAGGGGTTAGCGCGAGACAATCAATAATGGTAACTGGGGCTTTGGTCACAGGTGCTAACACTACTCTCCAGTCCTGAGTTAATAAGTCAATTAAGCAATCAATTGGATCCGAGAGGGATCTCGTGAGTCAATTGTCGATACAATATTCCTAATGATGCAGTATACTTAATCATCAATTAAAATACAAGTTTTGAATATTATGAAAATTGCCATGGTTTTCGATGCTGTAGGTGGAGACAAGAAATACTAGCTCAGACTTGGGCCTTGAAACCTATATTAATTAAAAGTCCAGTTTAGAAACCATTTTAAGGATCCTAGTTCATTTTTTTATTAATAAACCAATAATTACTAAACTAATGCTCAATTATTTATTCTAAAATACTAAGTAATCGAAATACTAATTTATAAGTGAATAAAATAACCATTTTAATCTTTAATAAAAAATTATAAAAACTATTTATCTATTAGTTACCCAAAATATGTTCATTTAATAATAGTAACTATTTAAGAATAATATTATTAATAAATAATTACAATCTTTTAATTAAGCAATTTATTCTAAAATTACATTATTTTATTTATAAACCGTATTTTGAGAACATATTCATACATCTAAAAATCATATTTTATAAACCATATTATTTAACACTTTTTTGCATTATACATATATATATCTAAAAACTCTATTATTTTTGAATATAATTTGTAAGAAACTATTTTAACTAATAATTCTTGTAAAATATTACTTAATAGAATACTAATTTAATTATCCATAATAATTAATTCTTTCGAAAATCTAATTTTGTGAAAATGATTTTTATTAGTGATTTATGGCCTAATTAACGATTTATACCTATCAACACACAATCATTTATTTAATTACTACACCATAATCATTTAATTAAATCAATAATTATTATTAACACATTAACTAATCATAATTAACAATTATACTAATTTTCATAATTAACACTAATTAACATTAATCATTAACTAATTATCCCAAAGTTGACAGAGCTTTATTCTGTCAACTTGGTCGGACTAAACCTACAAGTTTTTGCCAAATTTCGATTCTATGAAATGGAAAGTTTCTGTCAGAAGGACCTACCGGTTGTCTGATGAAGGAGAACCGAAGTGTAGCTTCGGTCTCAGACTCGAATAGACGCACGAAGGGTGCCTGGAACGCTGAAAAGCCATGGAAGTGCCTACGGGGTCGGACAATGGTGCGAAGGACGCCGGAACTGGGGCACGCGGGGGAGCGGATGCGGGCTCGCGCACGCGGTCGGGCGCGGGCGTTGGGAGAGCCAAGAATGCCTGGTTCGGGTGTACGTGGATGGCCTTGAGAGGTGTTCGTGGGAGTAGGGTAACGAGGAGTGCGGTGGCGAGGTCGGTTTGGGAAACGGTTGACAGTGAAGGGAGGTGGATTTGAGTTTGTGAAGGTTTGAAAATGAAAGCTTATGTGAGAAACCTTCTGGGAAGGTTTCTCTTTTGTACGAGAGATGAGAAAAAAGAGGTATCGTGGGTGCGTGAGTAGCTGAGAGGGGTTGAGGCAGCCGGGTGGCTAGGGAGTGGGTGAGTTAGGCTATATAGGTTTGGGCTTGGGTAGTGGGCTAAGGAAAAAGGTTTAAAAATAAATGTCTAATAAACTATGAATGGGCTTTCTATTTAATAAGCTAATGAGGCCAACAATTAATCAACCAATCATTATAATCGATTAACCAACTATTAATAATAATAATATTTATTATTATTATTATTATTATTATTATTATTATTATTATTATTATTATTATTATTATTATTATTATTATTCGCTATTAATTAATACTAATGGCTACTAACTAATATTAACTCTAAAATCACACTAAAATTCAGTTAATCTTGTAAATACCTAGTAATAAATAAATTTATTAAATCAAGGTTTTACAGTGTCGAGTCTTTTTTGGGTATTATTTTAATTTTTTTACCTATGATATTAATTTAGTCACTTACTTTTTTTTTCTTGTAATTAATTGTCACGACCCGCACGCTGAGGAAAGGCACGAGAACGTGGGTACCTCCAGCTTATGCCGCAGTGTCGGCGGTAGAACGCTGTATAGTTCGTCTATAACATCTAACATCTAACATGATATAAACATATCATCTCTGC
The DNA here is from genome assembly GCA_029216955.1 of Iris pallida. Classification (NCBI taxonomy): domain Eukaryota; kingdom Viridiplantae; phylum Streptophyta; class Magnoliopsida; order Asparagales; family Iridaceae; genus Iris; species Iris pallida. The sequence goes on from JANAVB010009485.1 coordinate 63,351, forward strand.
ACGGAGGTGTAATATAATATCTCAACTCTATATCTCAATCACAAGTCTAGGAAAGATAGAACACGACATGGAATCAGATAAAAGGAAGAAACTGAAATATAAATAGAGTTATCACACACCACAAGTAGATGTCCAACACAAATAAATACAAGTCCTGAAATATAACTAAGTCTCAACTAACAATCGGAACAATCCGATACAAACTGAAAACTATAAATACTAGACTAGACTAGGCACCCTCTACTGAGCTAGATGCTCCTCAGGCTCCTGAAGGTCACCCTCATGTGCCCCATAGAAGGTAGGACAGTCACCATCATCATCAGTAATATTTTCAACAGGTCCAGTCAGGACAGGAGCGAGCACAATACATCTCACGCAGTTCATATCATGTTGAAAAATATAAAGCATGCAAGAGTAAGATATATGAACTGTAAGAAAATGTATATGAAAACGAGAGAGAATTTATAACTGAAATATATATAGGATAAGTAAAACTGCAATACTAGAGATTTAGAGCACAATATGGTTATGTAAATAGCTTAGGTTATACAATAACAATAGGTAGCTCCATCATACGTTAGTGTACAATAGATGCGCACAAGATTTATACAAGATGGGATTTGATCACATAACCATTCCTACTCACCCTCCCCAATCAATACACAAGGATCCAGTCAAGTTACGTTACCTTGTACAAGAGGTTTTTATCATGTTTGCTCACGTAATCATGAGAGTATAAGATTGCACAAGAGTATACATGAAAGCAGTGTACATGAAATACAAGATGTTCGTGAAAAGCACATGACAACTGTATCTGATGCACCTCGAGGGAGATAACATAGCATAACAAGATCCATATAGTACCAATCCGTGATAACAACGTGACAGCATCATGTAAAGTAATCTAGAGCAAGAATATAAATCCTAACAAGTATGAAATGATCAGAGAATGTACTCGCATGTCACCCTGTATGACTGATATGAATAGATGTCCGAACTGGTGTCACAGAGTCCTATTTAGAGTAAAACAGGTTATTTAAGTACTCAATTTGAAATAATGGAAATCTGCAATGCAAACTACATGATTCTAACTCAACTAGGTCAAAGTCAACCCTTGGTCAACTGTCTAGGTCAAACTAGGTCACACTTGGTCTAAGAAAGTTAATTTAAATCAAACTAGGTCAATGGAAGTCAAACCAAGTCAACTATATCAAACTAGGTAAATGTTGACTCATAGTTGACTTTTGGCCAACTGGTCAACTCCTTAGTCAACTAGGTCAACTCTAGTCTAACTAGGCCAACCACAAGGCTATCTAGGGTTAGTCAATACAAGTCTAAGGGTCCAAGGGTTTCAAAAAGCCTATTGTCAACTATAGGGTTAATCCTTACATTAGGCCTATAAACCATATCACAAAATACAACCTATAAATACAAACATATATAAATACATACATATACCCCTCTAGTATCCCTTCCTAACTCAAACGTGAATTTTAAAACCCCACATAACTTAACAACCCTTAACCCCAATCTCATCTACTAACCACATTTATATTTTCTTTTCACTTCACAACCAATGCACTATCACTCACTCTCACTTGACACTAAGACATGACACTCCTATATCCTATATATTTCTATATGTATCAGGGAAACACAACCCCTCCCAATACCCCACTGCTGCCCTCTACTTCAATCTCAAACACAAGCCTATCTCCACTTGCATAGGTATACAATCATATATATATATATGATACATATATACATATGATACACAATGTTAGGATCCTAATGTCTAACTAATTGTGGCATCCCCCTAATATCTGTACAGGGACTTCCCTATAGGCCACCAAAATTCATACCACACTCTCTCAATTCCTGAACTTAGATTACATATATACACTACATCACATTTAGCACACAACCTATACAATATATATATATAAAAAAATATATATAACTCAAAATCCACATCAATACAACTATACATATATATATATATATATATTTTCTTTTACAACTATACATATATATATACATATATATATATATATATATATATATATATATATATATATATATAGAGAGAGAGAGAGAGAGAGAGAGAGAGAGAAAGTGGGATATAGGTTCAGTTTTACAGTTTAAACAATAATCTCAGGTTTTACAAACATAGATAAAATCTCAGTTTCCATTCCTAAATTCCAATCCCACACTTGAAAACACCCAAAACTCAACCAATCTTCTCCACATTGAACCCAGACATGAAGTCTAATATCCCTGACATGTACATATATAATCATTGCAAAATTTATATTTAAATCGATTACAATGCATTAAAAGAATAAAAAAAAACTGAAAACTGTTACCGTATCAGAAAAATGGGGAAACCCCAATCCTAGTTCAAAAATAAATTAAAAATCCAATTTAATGGTTGGTAAAGTGTCGTGCATGTGTCAGTGTGTCTCACGGGTCGTGTGGTGTCTCTACAACAGGACACAACGTGTCCAGACACTCACGAACACGCACAGACACACACACAGGCACGCACAGCCTCGTGCACGTGTGTGAGTCGGTCCAGGACACGACACACGACACGAGACACCTCGTGGTCATGTCCCTGTGTTCGCCCAGAGTAGGGATACATGCACATATGCCTGCAACGTGTCCAAGTGTCTTGTGTCCAAAGAAATCACAGCGTATCAGTGTCGATTTTTCGACTGTGCGCGCAAGGCTCGATCCAGTGCACACACGATTTCTTCGTGCACACTGATCGTGGGCTCACAAAATTTCTTGGGCATGGTGTCAGTCATTGTCCGTACCCGCCCACTAATTTTCAGGTGTCGGGGTGCCGTGTCGTGTCCGCTAAGACACCCGAGCAGCAAGGCAGCCGCACGAGCCCCATGCGGTATCTCGTGCTGCGTGTCCAAGCCCTAAACCCGTGTCCAAACTATACTAAAATTGACTCAGTCAATTAGGGTTGTAATATACACATGTTAGGCTGCACATACATGTAATTAGTTTTGAAAAATACCAAAATCCATTTCTATGTGACATTTCATCGAACACGTATTTAAATACACCGATACGTGTCCGATACGGAGACGAAATGGACACAAAATCCTACCAAACTTGGGCTACACCTAGGGGAACCCTAAATAGATGCATCTATGGAAAGAAATTAGGAATTTATAGGTGTTTCTAGGGTTTTACCTATTGAGGGTGAAACCTCAATGAATAGGCTCCCGAAATAAAAAGTTGCCTTCCTCGAGCGATGTCCAAACGCGCTCCACTTCTCGCAAGCAAGCCCCTACTAGCCTCTACTACTGTAGGGGAGTACAACGCAATTCGTTTGGTCTAATTTGGTGGAGAAATGAGGAATTTGTGAAGGTTTGGGGAAGAACACAAGTAGGGATTTATGTAGGTATTTAAAAGAGGCTAGGAATTATGAAGAGGTGATTAAATAGGGAGGGAATGGCTTGATGGCTGGTCATAGGTGTAAGAATTAGGGTTTTGCTAGGGTTCACAATGTGTGGCCATGATTCTAACTTAGCTATTAAGTCTAGATCAAAGGCTTACATGCAAGGTAGGTTTCCTTTAGAAATATCTATGTAAAATATCTTACCAATCCAAATATCTAGATATTTGTAAACTTGGCACCTAGTAGGAATGTCCTAATCATGATTCTAACCTCAAGGCTAATCTAGATTAGGCTAAACTTCTAGGTCAAGTCTCTAATAATTAGCTAGCATATATTTTATTAATATAAATCACAATTCCACAAAATTGTCAAAATGACCGAAATACCCCCAAACTAAAAAGTTGCCATTTGTCATCCTAATCACATGACTAGGCTCCCTTGGTCATGGTTAGTCTCCAGGCTTAGCAAAACTAGGGTTTAACTAGTTAACCATCAAAATTACAAGTCATGGTTTTAAATAGTTTTAAATTAATTAAAAAAATCACCAAAAATCATAACATGGTTTAAATATCATTGTTAAATGATTATAATTACAAAATTTCAAAATTACCCTTATTTTAGAAATTGGGTGCTACAAGTCTACCCTCCTTAGAAAAATTTTGTTCTCGAAATTAAAATGGTCGTACTCCTTCTAGGTTAAACACCCCAACAATTACAGCCTCAAACACACAGTCCGATAATCATATGCGTCTGTCCAAAATCATGATACTTGGAATCTTCGTCATGCTAGTGAGCAAGGCTACGATATTCACAGAGTCCTCGACTTAGGTACATACCTCTAGAATTATGGTATTTAAAATTTTTGTATTGCCGCATGCCTAGCCGCAAAAACCTTAAATTCCCACACCCGAGAAATACGTCCAAAATCCGACTATATGTCCTCACTATGCCAGCTAATATGACTATAGAAGACTCTAGATCCCATAATCGAGACGACCTAGCCCATACGAATTATCTCAGAAGAAAATAAATCACAATAAAATATCCGAACAAAATTTATCAACTACAAGGAACAGATAGAATCGAATTTCAGGACAGTTATAAGGAGGCAAATGCGAAAATGGAATCGAAAAGATTGGAACTTGCAATCAGCTCTCCCTCTGTCTGTGCATCCTCGACTGCCATGGCGAAAGCTTGCCCCTACTGGCCTCTCTTGGCCTGTTGCTGATGCTGGGCAAACCTCTGCTGCTGAGTCTGCAACGGTGGTCCCGTCTGCTTCCCTGTCGGAGCTCTAGCTCCTGCTACTGTCTGAGACAATCGTGCCAAGTTCTTGGGACACTCCCTCAACTGTTGCTCTGTCGAACCACAAAGTAAACACAGGCCCTGCCTCTCCTGCAGTCGTCCATCCGTGACCTTGTCTCTTACAGAAGTCACATGTAGTATGTTGTTGCTGCCTAGGTGCCTGCTGGTGAAGTATATGTCCCTGGCCCTGAAATAACTGCTGAACTGGCCTCTGCTGAATGTGAGGGCGCTTGGCTGGCCCTGCACTAGAACTAACCCCTAAGGCATCACTGCCCCTCTTCGGCTTGAGGCCGAAGTCCTCCTCTGCAATCTGTGCGTCCATCAATATCTGATCGAACGTCGCATCATGGTGACCCGAGGTGCGGGTGCGCACTGCATGAATAAGTTCCCTATGAAACTTACGAGCCTTCTGCCCCTCATCCTGGATCAGATCGAAAGCGAACCTGCTAAGGCGGAAGAACTCTGCTGTATACTCGTCCACCGACGAGTTCCCTTGCACTAGACCCACAAACTTGCCCTCCAATACTGTGAGAGCCACGTTTGGGAAGAACTTCTCCTTGAAGAGCCGCCTGAAGTTCTCCCATGATATACCCTTCACTGACGCCTGAGGGTCTGTCCGGAACCACGTCAAAGCAATGTCAAAGAATCGGCTGGATGCAGCTGAAATCCAAAGTCCTCTCGGAAGCTCTGCCAGCTCCATACTCCGCTGTACGTTCTCTAGCCAATCATCTGCATAAAGGACGTCCTCCGTGCCCGTGAAGTCCCTGGAGCTCATATTCCTAAAATCTAATACTGTCCCTGGCCTAGACTGCTGCTGGTACGGCTGCTGGCCAGTAGGGCCCTACATCGTACCCGGTGCCACTCTCTCTACGGCTACCAGTGCAAGCTAATACGAGTTCTCCATGCTCTGCCTCAGCATCTCAGTCTGGCGGTGTGACGCCTCCGTCTAGCGCTGCGACGCCTCTGTCTGGGCTCGCTGTGTCTCCATCATCTGCTGAAGGAGTAGGAACATGTGGTGTGTATCCGTCGATATCGGAGGAGGGTGGCAGCAGTATCTCTAGAACAACGACCGAAACCCTCTGGGGTGGAGGTGGTAGACCTTCCTGTGCAACTGCCACGGCCTCCGGGATAGTGGAGCCACTGGGGGCGGTCTCGTGAACCTCCTCCTCAGTCTGGTCAGATCTCTCGTGCAAGCTACTCGATCCAGTGGCCTGCGGGTGCGTCTTCGTCATCCTGGAGACGAATTGAAACAAAGAGATCAATATGGCACATGAGAAGATATTATCAAAGAAGGACAGTTAATTTAATACAAGGAGAGTCATCATGATAATCAAAAGATCAAAAATTTTCCTAGGTGTGATTGAAAAATTCTAGTAGTAATAACTAGGACCAAATTTCTAATAGCAGGCTCGTAGCAGCACTCTAAGTCGAGCACCACTACGAAAAATCGCACTAGTTGCGACTCTAACTCTCGACCTGCGTAGGCCACCACTAAAACGTGTCACGACCCGCACCCTGAGGAAAGACACGAGAACGTGGATACGTCCAGCCTATACCGCAGTGTCGGCGGTAGAACGTTGTATAGTTCATCTATAACATCTAACATCTAACATGATATAAACATATCATCTCTGCACGGAGGTATAATATAATATCTCAACTCTATATCTCAATCACAAGTCTAGGAAAGATAGAGCACGACATGGAATCAGATAAAAGGAAGAAACTGAAATATAAATAGAGTTATCACACCCCACAAGTAGTTGTCCAACACAAATAAATACAAGTCCTAAAATATAACTAAATCTCAACTAACAATCGGAACAATCTGATACAAACTGAAAACTATAAATACTAAACTAGACTAGGCACCCTCTACTGAGCTAGATGCTCCTCAGGCTCCTGAAGGTCACCCTCATGTGCCCCATAGAAGGTAGGGCAGTCAACATCATCATCTGTAATATTTTTAACAGGTCCAGTCAGGACAGGAGCGAGCACAATACATCTCATGCAGTTCATATCATGTTGGAAAATGAAAAGCATGCAAGAGTAAGATACATGAACTGTAAAAAAATGTATATAAAAACGAGAGAGAATTTATAACTGAAATATATATAGGATAAGTAAAACTGCAATACTAGTGATTTAGAACACAATATGGTTATGTAAATGGCTTAGGTTATACAATAACAATAGGTAGCTCCATCATACGTGAGTGTACAATAGATGCGCACAAGATTTATACAAGATGGGATTTGATCACATAACCATTCCTACTCACCCTCCCCAATCAATACACAAGGATCCAGTCAAGTTACGTTACCTTGTACAAGAGGTTTTTATCATGTTTGCTCACGTGATCATGAGAGTACAAGATTACACAAGAGAATACATGAAAGCGGTGTACATAAAATACAAGATGTTCATGAAAAGCACATGACAACTGTATCTGATGCACCCCGAGGGAGATAACATCGCATAACAAGATCCATATAGTACTAATCCGTGATAACAACGTGACAGCATCATGTAAAATAATCTAGAGCAAGAATATAAGTTCTAACAAGTATGAAATGATCAGAGAATATACTCGCCTGTCATCCTGTATGACTGATATGAATAGATGTTCGAAGTGGTGTCACAGAGTCCTATTTAGAGTAAAACAGGTTATTTAAGTACTCAATTTGAAATAATGGAAATCTGCAATACAAACTACATGATTCTAAGTCAATTAGGTCAAAGTCAACCCTTGGGCAACTGTCTAGGTCAAACTAGGTCACACTTGGTCTAAGAAATTTAATTTAAATCAAACTAGGTCAAAGGAAGTCAAACCAAGTCAACTATGTCAAACTGGGTAAATGTTGACTCATAGTTGACTTTTAGTCAACTGGTCAACTCCTTAGTCAACTAGGTCAACAAATCCCATCTAGGTCAACTCTAGTCTAACTAGGCCAACCACAAGGCTATCTAGGGTTAGTCAATACAAGTCTAAGGGTCCAAGGGTTTCAAAAAGCCTATTGTCAACTATAGGGTTAATCCTTACATTAGGCCAATAAACCATATCACAAAATACAACCTATAAATACAAACATATATAAATACATACATATACCCCTCTAGTATCCCTTCCTAACTCAAATGTGAATTTTAAAACCCCACATAACTAAACAACCCTTAAACGCAATCTCATCTACTAACCACATTTACATTTTCTTTTCACTTCACAACCAATGCACTATCACTCACTCTCACTTGACACTAAGACATGACACTCCTATATCCTATACATTTCTATATGTATCAGGGAAACACAACCCCTCCCAATACCCCACTGTTGCCCTCTACTTCAATCTCAAACACAAGCCTATCTCCACTTGCACAGGTACACACTCATATACGTATATGATATATATATACATATGATACACAATGTTAGGATCCTAATGTCTAACTAATTGTGGCATCCCCCTAATATCTGTACAGGGACTTCCCTATAGGCCACCAAAATCCATACCACACTCTCAATTCCTGAACTCAGATTACGTATATACACTACATCACATTTAGCACACAACCTATACAAGCTATATATATATATATATATAAATATATATATATATATTTATATATATATATATATATATATATATATATATATATATACATAGATAGAGAGAGAGAGAAAGAGGGATATAGGTTCAGTTTTACAGTTTAAACAATAATCTCAGGTTTTACAAACATAGGTAAAATCTCAGTTTCCATTCCTAAATTCAAATCCCACACTCGAAAACACCCAAAACTCAACCAATCTTCTCCATATTGAACCCAGACATGAAGTCTAATATCCCTGACATGTACACATATATAATCATTGCAAAATTTATATTTAAATTGATTAAAATGCATTAAAAGAATCAAAAAAAAAACTGAAAACTGTTACCGTATCAGAAAAATGGGGAAACCCCAATCCTAGTTCAAAAATCAATTAAAAATCTAATTTAATGGTTGGTAAAGTGTCGTGCATGTGTCAGTGTGTCTCATGGGTCATGTGGTGTCCCTTCAACAGGACACAACGTGTCTAGACACTCACGAACATGCACAGACACACACAGGCACGCACAGCCTCGTGCACGTGTGTGAGTCGGTCCAGGACACGACAAACGACACCCGACACCTCGTGGTCATGTCCCTATGTTCGCCCAGAGTAGGGCTACACGCAAATGTGCCTGCAACGTGTCCAAGTGTCTTGTGTCCAATGAAATCACAGCGTATCAGTGTCGATTTTTCGACTGTGTGTGCAAGGCTCGATCCAGTGCACACGCGATTTTTTCGCGCATACTGATCGAGGGCTCACGAAATTTCCTGGGCATGGTGTCAGCCATTGCCCGCACCCACCTACCAATTTTCAGGTGTCGGGGTGCCGTGTCGTGTCCGCTAGGACACCTGAGCTGCAGGGCAGCCGTACGAGCCCCGTGCGGTGTCTCGTGCTGCGTGTCCAAGCCCTAAACCCATGTCCAAACTATACTAAAATTGACTCAATCGATTAGGGTTGTAATATACACATGTTAGGCTACACATACATGTAATTAGTTTTTAAAATTACCAAAATCCATTTCTATGTGACATTTCATCGAACACGTATTTAAATACACCGATACGTGTCTGATACGGACACGAAATGGACACGAACTCCTACCAAACTTGGGCTACACCTAGGGGAACCCTAAATGGATGCATCTATGGAAAGAAATTGGGAATTTATAGGTGTTTGTAGGGTTTTACCTGTTGAGGGTGAAACCTCAATGAATAGGCTCCCGAAATGAGAAGTTGCCTTCCTCGAACGATGTCCAAACGTGCTCCACTTCTCGCAAGCAAGCCCCCACTAGCCTTTACTACTGTAGGGGAGTCCAACACAATTCGTTTGGTCCAGTTTGGTGGAGAAATGAGGAATCTGTGAAGGATTGGGGAAGAACACAAGTAGGGATTTATGTAGGTATTTAAAAGAGGCTAGGAATTATGAAGAGGTGATTAAATAGGGAGGGAATAGCTTGATGGCTGGTCATAGGTGTAAGAATTAGGATTTTGCTAGGGTTTACATTGTGTGGCCATGATTCTAACTTAGCTGTTAAGTCTAGATCAAAGGCTTACATGCAAGGTAGGTTTCCTTTAGAAATATCTATGTAAAATATCTTACCAATCCAAATATCTAGATATTTGTAAACTTGGCACCTAGTAGGAATGTCCTAATCATGATTCTAACCTCAAGGCAAATCTAGATTAGGCTAAACTTCTTGGCCAAGTCTCTAATAATTAGCTAGCACATATTTTATTAATATAAATCACAATTCCACAAAATTGTCAAAATGACCAAAATACCCCCAAACTAAAAAGTTGCCATTTGTCATCCTAATCACATGAGTAGGCTCCCTTGGTCATGGTTAGTCTCTAGGCTTAGCAAACTAGGGTTTAACTAGTTAACCATCAAAATCACAAGTCATGGTTTTAAATAGTTTTAAATTAATTAAAAAAAAATCACCAAAAATTATAACATGGTTTAAATATCATTGTTAAATGATTATAATTACAAAATTTTAAAATTACCCTCATTTTAGAAACCGGGTGCTATATTAATGAGCGAACTTTTCCTACTTTTGACTTGACAAAAAGGCTCTACAACTTAAGAGAGAAGCACATCTACTTAATGGGCAATTGTATGGCCTTTTTTCTTGAAGGAAATTATGATAGTTTGTTGTTAACTTTCTCAGCATAACACAAGGTCTTTAAAATACATTCTACAATTTACAGGCAACGATCCATATAATACTCAATTCTATTAAGCTAATTCTTCCTACACAAAGATAGGAAGGGTAAAATGCCTACTCAAATGGTCCCTTGAATTTAATTTTGATAAAATTTCACAATATGTTTTTAAAATTATATTTTGGGATTCCTTAAAAGTACACTCAAAACAAAAAAAACTTTTCAAGGTGGTAACTTTAACCGGTGATGTGCCAAAAAATAATTTATATGTGTATTCGCCTCTTCGAACAACTTCTTGAATGGCTACCTCACTTACAAATAAAGTGAAATGGCAAACATAGTACACTTAATTCTTGTTTCTTATCCCGTATGAAATAAATGGGAGTATATTTTGATTGTTTCCTATGAATGGTAATTGTATGCATAATGCTATTTTTAATGTCTGGTGCATATTCTTAGAGCTTCATATTGAATACAGGAATATTGTATCTAATGCAAGATTTGGATTACTGGGAAGAAGCAAAGAAGGGGCTCAGATTCAGTTCAATGGACTTGCAACCTCTACAAGTTTGCATGTCTGACTTCAAAAATATTTTGGGTTCATTTTACGAATGATGGAAGATAACGCTAAATGATGTAAAGCGTTTTCGATTCATTTTGTAAATGATGGGAGATATGATTAATGATGTAAATATTTTTGGTATACGCTTAATGATGCAAAGAGTTTGTTTTTCATTTTGTAGACGCTCAATGATGTAATGTAGTTTGGGTATGATCAGATATATGTTTAATGATGTTTTTTAAATACTAATTTTTTTTTGCTAATGCAATATTACAACATACAATTGAATTTATATAGTTTTGAAACAAGCTACAAACTTGCTACTCACGACCACTCTCATCATGGTCATCATCACCATGATCATATGAATTGTGTTATATGTGTATTTAAATTGTCTGTTTTATAGCTAGAAAATGCAAACAATAATTTCATAAGTATTACTTTTGGGACGGATATGTAATTGTCCTAGATATAAATGACATCCTTTTGTGATACTGGCAAATTTTTCTAGAACGAATGTTATTCGTCACAAACTCTTTTATTTTGGAACAATTTATTAAACCATCATAAACATATAATAATTCAAACACTTTTGGTACAGTTAGAATTTTTGACCCTAAAACCAAATTAGGACCGTATTTCCGTTCTAAATTTTTTTGCCACGCCACCCTAATAGCATTGTTGCAATCCGTCCAAAAATTCGTCCCAAATTACAATTTAGGACTAATTTTTGCCTTTTTAAGACGAATTTTTTGCGTCCCGGAAAGACATTTTTTATAGTAGAGGAAAGTCAAAATTTACCTATAGTTGAATGAACTATGGTGTCCGATGCTCGTTTCTGTATCTGATACTGCAGCTCTTGTGTCTATGGCTGATTGCAAGGTTCACTTAACCATTCTATCGAACAGAAGGCGTGCATAATATCCATAAGTTCTACTTGTTTGAGATTGGTCAAGATTTGTAGGAAAGCAATAAAAAAAAACTCACCAACAAGTTCTCAACAAATCCAAAGAAAACAGAGAACCCAGTTGATCTAAACTGTGCATCAAAGATCAAAAGTCATTTGAATTCAAAATTGATCTCGTCTATTCATTGCAAAAGGGAGAGTTCATCTGTTCAAGGGGAGACTCACCAACTCGATGTTCGATCCAGAGGTCAATCGGCTAACTCAGACAGATGAAGGCAGGCGATCAATGAACTGAAATAACGACAAGTAATGAGGAATCAACCTCTAAAAATCGAACTAGGAGTTGATTGATGAAAAGAATTACTTATAAATTCTATCCACGAGCCAACGATCAACAAGTCATCGCTCAGTCGATCGCTCAATATGTGTAGATCGACGAAGACCCAGAATAGATCACTCTGTAATTTTGAACAGAACCAAATCAAATTGAAGGAAATCGAAGCAAATTTGGAAAGAACGAATAGAGAAAAGGAAGAACAACCTCACCGATGGATGATGACGGTCGCCGAGTGTAGAAGCATAAAAAAGTGCTACATTAAGAAAAGCGCAGAACACATCAGTCGCTTCCTACAGTTCATAGAAGCGCAAGGAGACACCAAGTTGCTGCGCACATCAGAAATCATATCACAAGAGAAGGCAGTGCATAAAAGGAAATATTTTATTAAAAATCATGTTTACAAAGAGATCTACAACCAACAGTCTACTTATACAAGGCCTATGCCCGTCCGAAGCTAAGTCGGGACCGAGCATGACAGAGGAAAGTTAAGAGGCAATAAACAATGAATTCCTCAAAAGCCATCCTTTTATATAGGTTGTGTGTGGCCCAACCCACACGCCACTTGGTAGTTGGTCAAAAGCCCAGAATTCATTGGATGGACCTAGAATTCATCACAATGAATCTCATTCAATAAAGTCTTTTGACTGAGTCCTTAGTCACTGCTTTTCGAGCCCTCCAAAGTGGCAGCAATGAAGGAGGCGTTGACTCAGCCGCTCAGAAGCAGTCACTAGTAGCCCTAAAAAGCAAAGTGACCAAAATTCTAAGAAGTGCAGCCCCTCACGGCTTCTCTAGTTCTCCCAGAAGCGCAGCCCCATCACGGTTCCTCCAGATCTCCTATAAGCATAGCCCCTTCATGGCTCCTCCAGAGCTCCCAGAAATGCTATGACCAAAATTCCTAGAAGTGTAGCTCTTTCACATCTCCTTCACTAATCTCTTAGAGCGTCCCAGAAGCGTAGTCCATTTATGACTCCTCTAGAGTTCCCAGAAGCACAACGCTTTCACAGCTCCTTCACTGATCTCTATAGTTTCCAGAAGCGCAACTCTTTCACAACTACTTCACGGATCTTCCAGAGCATCGTAGAAGCACAGTTCCTTCACAACTCCTTCAGAGTTCCTCGAAAACATAGTTACTCATCGTCTCAGAAGCGCTGTCGCCTCAACGCCCCGAAAAGCGCAGCTCATATAGCGTATCTCCTCCATAACGTCTCACTATGCAACATAGCCCTCTTTCCCATGCATTCTTAGTTATTTGCAGGATTTCACTATTGGGTGGGTAAAATCTTTGGTTGGACAAACCCAAAAACTTTAGGTCAAATCCATTTTTGGATCACTTCTTTCGGGGTTAATCTGACCCTCTTTCCTATGCATTTCTTAGGGCTTTCGGGTATGCCACGTCGTATTCCATATTATCCAGATGCTCTAGTTCTCTTCTTCATATGTAAACTCTATATTTACCACAAACCACCCACAACCTCAAACTGGATTTCCATACTTTCATGGCTAAATCTACCTTTTTTCTACGGCTGTGAAAGGGTAAGGATGACCGGCCGGGTGGGTTGGTAGACTTTTTCTTCGCCACTAGCTTACTTCGCTCGCCTTGGTAAGACGCAAGGTTCTGAAAGAAGGTAGATCTCCACTCATTCATGTTGTGCTTGCCACATGGCCAGTATGACAACCCTATCTCTTCAGATGCAATCAAATATAGTTTGTTCAAACAGTCGTATCTATTCAGATACAATCTGATCTAGGTTGTTCAAAATTGTCGCTCCTTCGATAGAGTTGAAATCCAGTTTGTTTAAACTGAAAAAGATCTTCGAATAGTGTATGCGTGCCATGTGTCACCAATGATGAGTGGTGCCAATAATTGTTCTTTCAATAGAGTCAAAATCTAATTTGTTCAAGCCGATCGTGATCATCAAGAAGTGTGTGCATGACATGTGTTACTAATGATAAGTGGTGCCAACTGCCCAAAACCTCAGTAACAAGGAAATCGAAACAACTGCTACGTGTCAAATCAGCAACAGCCCCCACAAAACAGTTACAACAAATTCTCCTGAAAACTCGTGTGTGCAACGCTCCTGCATGCCAAAACCGTGCAAGGCATTCGATATCTTTTTGATTGGCAACCCACATTACCACTCATAGGCATCAGAAAGTCAGAGCAAGTTCATTTCGTCGTTAGATCGTCAACGAAGTAAAGGAGCCGTTGCAGTGCTCGATCTCTACCGTCATACTTTTCCAGAAACTTTTGTACTTAGATCTCCTGTTTATGAATCTTCTCTACTCATTTCTCGTTTGTACACAAAAAAGTTCGTATAACTTTTGTTCATGGCAGACACGAAGCCCTCATGGCAGAACTCTAGCCAACATGTAAACCCCCTAAATTTTAATTTATATATATATATATGTATATTATACAGTATTTTTAATTTACTTGACTTTCTAATTTTATACTCTTGTTAATATTTTGATAGCAATTAAAAGCTACATTTCGTACACACACGGATAAATGGCACGAATTTATGTACTAAATATTTTAGAAGGAAATAATTATTTTTTTACTCTTTTAAAATGGTTAGGATATTGTTATCATTGTTATCATTTTTATCATTTTTATCATTCTTAATTTAGTATTTTAATTAATCAAATGCTTGAACTTTAATTTCTAATAATTTTGCCATTTTGTTAGTGGAAGGTAATTGATATATATGAGGTAGTTAGTAGGTGGAAGGGTTCAAATTATTACTAAAATGTTTTAGACACATTTTTATCAACTTTACAAGTTTTTCCTATATTTATTTAGAATTTTTGGTGAATATATATTTATATATATATGAATATATATATATGATATGTTAAAAAAAAGGAAAAAATGGCACAGAACTTCTCACGATTATATCGTGAGAAGCTTCTGGGCTATACCCACGACCAAACTCCCTGCCCCTAACCGAAGTGGGGGGTGTGTGTGTCTATATATATATAAACACACACACACAAAAAATAATAAGAAGACCCAAAACCCTATACTATGAGCCGTACTCCAACCAATTGTTGTCGCCCCAACCCGTCGAATCTCCACCAACCCCTGGCGACCCCATCCCCTGGCTACAGCCGCCTCATGTCGTCGGTCGGCTGGCCGGGCATGCAGCAGCTGCTTGACGGCAGCACAGTGGCAGCAATAGCAAAAGCAGGCGCAACAACCATTAGCCCAAGTTCGCGGAGAGATTTTTTCCTCCCGGACATGGTTTTCTAAACTGTCTTAGCTGGTAGGTAAACAACCTAACCCTCAAGGATTCCCTTCAAGTAGTGTATTTAATTTTGCATCGTACGCGACGAGAAACGAGTTCCAAAATTGAGAAAAACTCGACTTTTCTGAACATTAGAACTGTCCCAATCACCCATGTTTGCGGTCGAATTTCGACCACATTTCGCAAATTTTAGGAAACCGTCTGAATAGAGTTTTAGACAACCTATACAAAATTTAAACCTAGTTTTTAGTTTTATTTTTAATCAATTATATTGTTGTTAAAATAGTTTCAAATGTTGGAAAAAATTCAGTTTTTGAAAACCCAAAACCTCCGATACGACGTGCGTCCCGCCAGACCGGCAACGTGATCACGAACTGAAAGCATTAAAAGGTGTGTATCGACTTCACGGATGTGTGGGCTTTGACAGAATTCAAATTGGTTGTATTTGTGCGACGAATTTGATGCATATCCATCAAAATTTACCGTATCGGCCTCTTTGCAAATTCTCCAATTACTTTGTGCACGTTCGTCAAATCGAAACAAAACTTGTTCCAATAGGACCATATCATTTTTTTGTCCTGTATGCCAAGTTTTGTTAGATTCTGAGAAGGTCGACCGAAATGCTATTTTGGCAGGCCTGCGACCCGCTCCAACGGGCGAAATTGTGCACAACCCACCGAAATCTAACTGTGGACATATGGTTGGGTTTTACTTCTCAAACCGGACCCATGATCATGTAGTTTGATGACTTTAGAGACCATAGTACTGGCATGTATTTTGGTGCAAAACGGGTCCAACGGCGGACATCGTTTTGGCCCAAAATTATAATTTTTCTCCTGTGTCCAGAATTAGACTTTTGGACAGGCGTTTCTTAGACATATATTTTACTCCAGGAACGTTCTTGATGTTTGTTTCATCATCCGGAGCCGTTTGTGGATTATGACTTTCTCTTGCTGACGCTTGTGACGGTTGGACTTGCCATCCTCGCACCACAGGCAAGATACCTTGCCGCCATACTCTATGATTACTTTAATTTATTTTTTAGCTATTTATATTCTGTTTCATATATATTCTTTATATTTTATATTACTGTGCATCCAAGTCATACTTGGGTGCAACCGACTGTATCGGTCATTTTATTGGTTTTGTTCTATTTTCTTGCATTAACTTATCTTAGCGACTACCCATTGACGATGAGGTATTGGTATATCTTATAGGCCTGGACACATGCTTTAACACGTGATGTGAGTCACATATAGGACACGTACTCGCGTAGTCGGCCGGCTACCGATACGTATGAGGCGTACGACGGTTAGGAGTAACTGCCAATAGATTTGCATGCTAGTGGACTTGGCAGTTGCTAGAGGTTCATATGAGTCATGGATGTGACCCTACTAGGCATTGGGTGGGAAGAACAGTTCCTTAACATGTGGGCTACGTATGCACTTTCCTGCTCTTGATCTTGCTGGCCTCTGACATTCGATGGATGTTATACTTTGAGGTCCCTGGTATCCCTGAGGGACCAAACCGATTCTCCTGTAGCCAGAGTGTCCATGCGTCCAATGTTTGTTCTTAACTGCATTACCACTGTAGAACGGTTAGGTACCCTATTGCATGCACCTTTCCTTTTATTTATTTTATCACAGATTATATGGCATGTTCTTTATGTATCTTGTTATGTCCCTCTGAGGACCTGGTGATCTCTCCAAGTGTGTGCTTTCATGTCTACTCGTAGATGCTCTAGCCAAGGCTATTATCTACTCTATTCTTTCGAGGATGATTGCTCTTGGTTCATCTTTGCTTTGTTCGACAAATCATTTCATTATTTTTTGTATCTCTTCTTATTAAATTGGTTGGTAGTGGATTTGTCTCCGCCCAACGCCTTGTATAAGATAATAATTCATAAGTTGATTTATATTATTATTCTTTTGATTTTATGGATGAGATTTAGTTATCATGGTTTACCGTATTTTATAGCTCATGTATATATACGAGGATTCCATATACTGGAGTATACTTTGTATGTATGCAGCTGGCATGTCTACGTTCCTAGTTCTATGTATTTTAGGACTGGAGTGTTATATATTTTTGTGGTGGGCCATGCTGGTCAGTTTGTCACTTCGGTTACGTTACTATACCGATGTGAGCCTGCATATATGATTAGAGTTTAGGTATCTTATCCACATGCTTGATCTTCTCCTTTGTTTCCAATTTCGAACTCTCGTCCGATTACCTTAATTTTTTTTTCTGCTCGATTCCTTTCCATTGAAAATATTATCTTTTCCCCTTTGTGCTTGATAGAGAGGTTAGGAAGATGACTCATATTAAGGAATATATGGTATATTGTTCAAGTTACCCTACTAGTTGAATGCTTATAAGCCGGATAGATTATTCCATGACTTATCAATCTTTTGTCCTCGTAAACCATTAAAGAGGATACTAAGAGGATTACCGTTACTACAAAGCTTAGAGATTCATATCCTTTTTGGTCGGGCAAAACTTTAGAGAAGAAGACAGTAGTACGATAGTATAGGCAGGAATACCAGGCAAGGCTTAGATTCTCAAGGAGCTTAGACTATCTAGACTTTTCTTTCATCATTATCTAGTTTACTTAAAATTTTGGAACTATCTTTACTAACGCCGCTATTATAGCCTAGTTTTGCAAGCTTATTCTTTTATCAAGCTTGTTCAAGATATATGTTTATTGGAGATGCCCGCTAGCATATTGTCTAGTTAGAATCAATGTATTATGGTCTGATCAACCGTAGTGCACTTGATTCGCTCTTCATATGATTATCCCACGTGGATTGAGATATAGAGGTATCTAGGATCTCATCTGCGACTGCATTGACAATTCCCTCTTGAATTATTCATTCGCCTTTGAAATCGTGTATTTGTATTCCATAACATCTTCTTGGAGCTTCTTATGGTTTTCATATTTTATTAACTTGGAAAGACAAATGCTCGTATTTGTTAGACAGATAGATACGGAGTATCCCCCATTGCCATGATAGTTGTATATACAAGCATAGCTACCATCGACCAGCAATGTGACTACAACCTTGCCTTGAGTTATACGTTCTCCCCTCGACCCTAAAATTACTATCGTAACCTTCTAGTCATTGAATTTGATAATGAGTAGAATCATACCCTTGGCCGAAACACCAACCTAGACGACTATCTATTTTCAAGGAACCAATTATTATGAGTCTCTAATTATTTTCTTTTGATTTTGCGTAACTAGTAACCCTTATGCCTTAACCCAACCCTTATCTGACCAAGCCCCACAGTTCAGACTTAAGATGAATAGAAAGAAGTAAGGACAATCATTTACCATAACTATGGAAGACACCCATCCCGAGATTGGAGTCCAACAGATATTATCCTAGTTATACAAATTTTGTTATTAAGACCTGACTTAGCATTGGAACAGCATAATTACTAGCTTAGCCAATACCATAGCATAATACCCTGTCATATTATGATTTATCAGTTATCAACAACAATGCATAGGCACAACATTCGATACCACTAGAATCCTGGTGACTATAGTCTGGCAAGCTTGACACAAATAGAAAATTTATGACTTAGTATTAGAGATCTTTCATATGACGTGCTTTAGAGTTTGTTACCCCATCGATAGACTCTCGTATACTACGGAGGAGTGGTTCCTTATATTTTATCGAATCATGTATCGTTGTATGCAATCATTTCCATTTATTAAAAATCGGGGTGCGGTCCTCGAATTTGATTCATAACAACCATATCTCGTTACCGATCACATCGTGGCTTGTTATTATCAACGGTCAAGGTACGATGTCACGACTTAAATATTCCTAATCTCATTATTCCTAAAATTATGCCCTAGTTCTAGAGTGAATAGATTGTAAGTCTTGTACATTTTGGGATTCACTAAGCTTACGATTTAATAAAGTAAATTGGTTCTCACTAGGATGATAAACTGAGTGACTTATGAACTCCCGCTTTCTATTTAGATCTTTCGGTGTTCCTTACCGTGACTTTGATATTCGGAGTGTAATACTAGCTTTTACCTTCCAACAAATTTCATATCCAAGACCTAGATGAGTCCACCTTCAAGTATATATATCATGTCCCACTCAAACACATCTCCTTATACTCTATTTTTATGATACGACTTTCAGGTAAAAAAGGACTAGCAATAACCTTTACCATAACACTAATGTATTTTTCGACAACAATTAGAGATCCAACCTTGACTAAAATCTTTTGGCCTAATATATGGTTGTGATCTACACGAAGCCCTCTACGCACATGCCACTAGTGTGCCACTCAATAGAGGCCCCTTGTGCTACTTAAACACAAAAGTCACGGAAGGCACATCTTCATGACTTACAGAACCTATTCTACCAAGCCGACGGGAAATTAGCCAACCACTTGAGTTGGAACCTATTCTACATTCCCCTAACCTAATAGGGAGGGTTTAAATAAATTCTACGAGAATTTTGTCCAACCACTATAGATTAAAATATAAGGTTCATGCCATCAAAGATTGGAGTACAATTAGGGAACCCATTAAGACTCAGTTAAACCCATCCTTGCATATCGCCATATTTGGACTATAAAACCAAAAATGATGAAATAGGCCCACACCCCTATTATGTAGTCCTCATCTCATGGTCCATGAATACACTTTCCATAAATCTCTTAACTGTAGTGTCTCGAATCGGGGCATGACATTAACTGTATCCCTTCGTAGCATATAATATGTGATGAATGGAATACCAGTGTACGAACTTGTTTTCGGTTATACTTGACCAATACTTCTCCTGCTGCCTTGATGAAACATGGTCAAGATATGGGCAGTGTTAAATAAGTATTACCTTGGTTTCCCAAAGAACCTGTGACTACGATAAGAAGTATACCATAGTATTATACACCCCCCTAAAATTTACCATCTCAGAAGTCCTATTACTGTGCCTTCCAGGATTAACCATTTCATGTAAGTTGGGAAGAACCATGAACCTAGTGTACTCTATCTCTTATAAGGGGATGTTATCCATAACCGTTCTTCCTTCTGTTTGGAAGTTGGGATATGACCTTCGAATTACATTTCATACCCTTGCTCATGTGTTTATATAACCACGATAAAGGACCGCAACCTTGAATCTTCGCATTCCATTCTATCATACAATTGTGTTAGTTTCAAATTCAATAACAGAATTTTCTAAGTGTATATGCCAGCCTCTCTAAGTATCAGCCAATGATTGTGATAGATTGGTTCCAATTGAACTAATAAATCATTGGTTCACAACGTCCACTCCTATCCATATCATCTAATGACCTCCATCATAACTTTGATATTTGGAAAACAACACTAGCATTTTTCTTCCAATAAGGTACACATTCATGAACTAGACCAGTCAAGCTATATGCACATTCTTGTGCTCCATTTTAATTACACCACATGTATGACATATTCTTCTTAGAATAACCCGTAGAAGCCTATTTCGTTCCAATTTAGAATTAATCATACAACATCGACCCAATTCCTAAATTAAACTAAATACCAATTATCTATACAAGATGTATCACACCTATGACATATGTATTCCACCCAAACAAGCACATGCCTCCTACACAACACTAAACACCGATTTGCTCATATTAGCCATTATGGCTTAAAGAATCCAAACACTTACCTGATCATGTACTATAGCAAGGTTCTGTACTACTTATAGATTCTTCTCTCATGGCCATGAATTTTTCTTAAGTTTTTCAACCTCGCCCCTTAGTTACCCATGTTAGTTGAAGAGTGAAATTCCTTGAACCGACATATTTTAGTTATAATCGAACAAGGGATGCCTACCTATCTTGTTGAAGCATGGCCGATAGGGACGGTGTAGATTATTATAATCCTCCTATAGAAGTTAATGACCAAGAACGTTATGACGACAACCAGACTCACATAGAATCCATGACTGCGATAAAAAAGTGTCTAAGAATATCGTACATTTCCTTAGAAATTGTCCTACTCAGGAGTCTTGTAACTACGATTTCCATGAATAGCCAACTTATATAAGTTGGATAGGGCCTAGAACCATTAATACACCATATTGTTGAATATGATGACAAGT